>PVHP010000638.1:0-134865 GCA_004024765.1 Zapus hudsonius
TACATTGTTTAGTGGGCCAACCATGAGTTGTTATCCCCAATTCCCCGTTGCCCCCCTTCCCCATCCCCAGTCAGCTAGATATCCTCCTCCGTGGGCTGTCTGTATCAGTCTTTGTGGTAGGGGACCATGGATAGCTCATTCTTCAGCCGGGCTCTCATGACCCAAGTGTGTTGTTACTGAGGGTTGCCAAGTCTCTGATATTCTCTCCCACCACGGCTCTCACAATCTTTCCACCCCCTCTTTTTCTCTCTTTCTATCTGGCTATCTCACTCTCTTTCAAACAAAGAATTTAAAATAAAGAACACCATATATTGAGCAGCTCTGTGTGCGAGCACTGGGACATGTGTTACACTATTTCAAACAATGCCCCAAATCACTGTCCAAGTTAAGGGTTGAGTTTTCTCTTACAGTTGTTTGTGTCATCTGTGACATCTCTGCCACATCACTTAATTCCTACCACCAAGTTACAGTATTCCTCACGTCAGCAATGATGAGACTGGGACTCAAGGAGAGCAGAAATACTTTCTGGTTATTTAACTTCATGTGACAAAATTGATACATTTTCTGTGGCTATACCATAATACCCGAGTCTAGGTACTTAATGAAGAAAAGCTTTATTTAGCTCACAGTTGGGGAGGTTCAAGGGCATTACTGCAGCGTCTGCCCAGCTCTGGTGAGGGTCTCAAGGTCAGTGGCATTACAATGGTGGGAGCCTGTACATAAGGCACCATGTGGTGGGTCAGCAGACGGAAACTGGAGAGGGACAAGCCTTAGTTCTTCATAATGACCACTCTAACTGGTGTTCTGTGCAAACTACATTAACCCTTTCTGAGGACAGTGTCCCCAACCACCCAGACTCCTCTCATGAGCCCACACCTCTAAAGCATTCACTCATTGATTAATTATCCACATTGAGGACCAAGATTCCAACACAAAAACCATTAGGAGACACAATTAAACCATGTGCAAACCATGACATCTGGGATTCAAACTCATGTCTTCAAGATCTATGCTATTTTTCTCAATTTAGGAATTAGCTTTCTTTTGGAGTCATGTTTGATACCTGCTAATATAGCTGAATTTCTGAAGGCTTTTGAAAATGTTTTTATACATCTTGACTTTCTGGCCATCCATTAGTCATGAATAATGATGGGAAATTAGATATTCAGAGTTCTAGGTCTTTGATTTGCTTCTAGGAGATTCAAACTTGTTAAAGCTTGTGGCTATTTTAAATAAGTATAATTATAAGAAGCTCTACATCAAAACCAGGCACTGACCAGATAAGCATGAGCATATAAATAGGCCTTCATTAGCACGATTTAAGAAGTAGGGACAGCATGGCAGGTAAATACCTTAAACTCTCCTGAGATACTCTTACATCTTAAATGAGCACAAAAAGACCAAACACAGCACTGCTATGGATGTTTAATGACATTAAAAAGTCAATATCAATTTTAGTGTCTGGTTTTGGAAAATCCTTATATTTAAGATTTTAATAGTGTTGTTCAAATTTGTTTCTTTACTTCTGTTTTCTCCTCATTAAAAATAATACCTTTTCATTATATAAAAATTATAAAACATAGAAAAGAAAAAATTCCCCTTTTGACCTCCCTTCTATTTAATCATTTATTTTTTGCATGTATATGTGTATGTGTTTGTATAGGTTAAGTATGTGTGTGGGTGCATGTGCACATATATGCACATGTATGTTAAAGCCAGAAGTTTATGTCTTGCATCTCTGCTACTGCTCTTTATCATATATTTTGAAACACAGTCTTCTCACTGAACCTGGAGCTCACCAAATTCGCTAAATTAACTGGCCCACAAGCCCTAGGAATCTTACCATCGCTACTAGTGTAGCACCAGGGTTACAGACACATATCACCATTCCTGGCTTTTATGTGAGTACTAGAGATTTGAACTCAGATCCTCATGCTGTGTGGAAGTACTTTACTAAGTGAGCCTTCTCCTCAGTCCTCAGCCTCACTTCTTGGTGTCACAGGAGAAAAAAATACTTGATTTACCATTCCATTGTAGAATGTTCTGCATGTTAGCTTCCTCTTCTATTTTTAGTATAGCATAGATTTCTAAAAATTCAAGCCAAGAATGAATATGTTAAATTAAAAAAAATGGTGTCATAGTCAGCCACACACTGCTGGGATGAATCTCCAAACCAGACACAATTTGGGGGAGGAAAGTATTTATTTGTAGCTATAGATATAGAGGAAGTTCCAAAATGCAAAAGAGACTGCTCCCCTTTCACAGGTCCGAGCAGAGGGAAAAACCCATCACCAACACGACACACACAGAACAGCAAACAGGCAGGAGGGCCAAAGAGAATTTCTTCTCCTTTATATAGCCTTAGGGTGGGGTCTTACAACCCTTTCCCAGACTTAATGGCTTCCTGAGTCTCTGTAATTTCCTTCCTGCACTGCCGACACAAGAAAGGATGTTTACTTCCAGCTTCTTTGAGCTTCTTTATATCCTTCCCTTGACTGAGAGGCTGCCTTCCTGTGAACATCCTCAGAGACCCACCTAAGATTGCTTGAAAGGTCAAGTTGACAACAAAACTTAACCATCACAGACCACCCCTTGTCAACTTGACATCAAACCATATATCCTTACATCATACTTAATTCCTAAATGAAGACAGTAACAAGATCATAATTCTGCCTAAAATTACATAACTATCTCACATTATAAAGTGCAAGACACAATCTTCCCCCAACACAAGGCAAGGTCCCTGAAATGTGAGTTTTGTAAACCAAAACAAGTTACATGTTTTTAACATATAATGGCACAGAGCAAACATTTCTCACTGCTATGAGGCATAACAAGGACAGACAGGGCCAAAGCAAGCTCAACAAACATCAGCAAACATCCATATCTACGGTTTAAGTCCCATACTACAGTGTCAGACAGTCTCCAGATTTTCCGATTCTGTCCCTCCAGCTTGGCTGAGCACCTGGGGAAACTTCCATCCCAAGCAAACAGTGCTACATGGTAGCCCTTGCAAAGTCCTGGTATGTCCAAAACATTTTTGGGTCTCCATTGCAAACCATGGCCCACCTTCCAATGGCTTCGCTTGCCAATCAGGGACTTCACGCCCTATTCCAAATGCCGCATCTCAGCAGCAGCTCCTGGAACCATGTGCATTTCATGACCCACTCCATGCATGCATTTCTCATGCTTCCAAAAGCAATACCAGGTATGCAGGACACAACCATGTTGTTAATTCAGGAACAAAATAAAGGTGACTTTGAAGAGCAGATTCTTTCTTTCAGCAATTTCCTTTTCAAAGAGTTTGCACAGTCCATCTTTTTGTCCTTCCTGGGTGGAAACACCTCAGGAATTTCTCCATTGCATCAATGTAAAGCAGGTGTGCCATAATCAAAAGTCAGTGTCTGCCAGTAAGTTAAAATAGCTTTGAGGTTTTTTTTTTTTTGAACTTCAAATCTTAAATTCTCAGTCCCATATCCATAGCCAAGCACACAGCCCATTACTTAAATTTAACCTTGGTGAAACTCTCTGGGCATGGGCAGTAGGATGCATCCACTCCTTGACCCAGGCACACACTTCTATTAAGGCTTTCTGCAGTCTCTTCTTCCCCATAGAAAGTTCACAAGCCAAGCCTCTAAATGCAGTTCTCTCTGCACTGAGCATTTCCAAATTCTCACCAGAATAGTCTATAAAACTTGGCTTACCACTCTGGAAGGGATTTCAAGTGCAAGTATCAAGTCCATGTCCATTCCTCCAACACACAAGTTCCAGAAGATCAAAATCCACATGGTCAGATTCATCTCAGTTAATCACCCCACTTCTGGTACCAAATCTGTCATAGGCAGCCACACGCTGCTGGGATGAATCTCCAAACCAGACACAATTTGGGGGAGGAAAGTATTTATCTGTAGCTATAGATATAGGGGAAGTTCCAAAATGCAAAAGAGTCTGCTCCCCTTTTACAGGTCTGAGCAGAGAGAAAAACCCATCACCAATGTGACACACACAGAACAGCAAACAGGCAGGAGGGCCAAAGAGAATTTCTTCTCCTTTATATAGCCTTAGGGTGGGGTCTTACAACCCTTCCCCAGACTTCATGGCTTCCTAAATCTCTGGAATTTCCTTCCTGCACTGCTGACACAAGAAAGGATGTTTACTTCCAGCTTCTTTGAGCTTCTTTATATCCTTCCCTTGACTGAGAGGCTGCCTTCCTGTGAACATCCTCAGAGACCTACCCAAGATTGCTTGAAAGGTCAAGTTGACAATAGAACTTAACCATCACAACTGGATATACTTGTCTTTGGAAAGTTATGAGTTCTTAAGAGTCCATAACTAATTTCTAGTTTCTGATTTTTCTTTATGTCTAAAGGATAATTTATCATGGAAAAAACTAGTAAGCCTCAGTTTGAAACTTTGTATTCATCTGAAAGAGATGTTTTTGAATTTACGTTGAACTTCCTAAGTAGTGTGATGGTTTATATGTCAACTTGGAAGCACCTAGAATCACCTATGAGGACCAAGTAGACAGCGTTTCCAATGTGTATTGTGTGAGGGATTATCTTGACAGGTTAGTTCTGTGCTCTACTGTAGCTAGAGCTACTACTCTACTGTAGTTAGAGGGAAAGGCATCTTAAATTTGGGAAATTTAAGATTAGACAATATCATTCTGAGTATTTCTTAGGGAATTTCATTTGCCTACATTGGATTGTGAAACTATAAGGGGCACTGATCATACATATTTTTCCCAAAAATTACTTTATAATACAAGTTTGTTTCCCCAGACTGTCTTGAACTCTTGGGAAGACAGAAAGGATCACCTATGGAAGATAAAAGACACACAGGTTGTCAGAATGGAGGCTGCTGAGGGAGCTGCCAGATCTGGGGAAGCCATACAAAATGTATTGGGAAGCAAGACTTTTTACCTTTATGTCAAAGGGAAACCCTCTGAAAAATCAGACTGAGCAACCCTTACATATCACAGCATTTGAAGAGAGAGAGAAATGTCACATTTAGTAGAGAACTAATGGAGGCCACTGAAGCTACATGAAAGAAGATAAGCAGGCAGGGTGAAGCAAAGTCCACAAGTGTAGCTACATTACTGTTGTGATTTGAATCAGAAATGTTCCTCAAGGCTCATGATACAAATACTTATTCTCCAGTTGGTTGAGATATTTTGGGAGTCTCCAAAACAGTAGGAAATGGGAATAATCCCACAGAAGCAGACCATTAGGGGTGGGGTTTTGATGGCTCTAGTTGGATCCCTGATTCCTTCTTGGTCTCTGCTTTCTGGTACACCATGATGTGGAGTCTCCACCATACACTCTCACCACCACGTGCTGCCCCACCAGGCCTTCCCTGCCATAATGAACTTAGTCTCTGTGTAAGCCAGAATACAGCTTTCCTCTCTTAAGTTATTATTTCATTCAGATATTTTGGCTGCCATGACATATAAATAACTAATATAAACATCAATGAAACTCATTGATTATAACTCATAATTAAGATCACTGTATCATAACCAACAATTTTCTCTACAAGGTATTTGAGTAGAAAATGACAGAAAGTTCTGTTTCTATCCATGTAATAATTATTTTACTTTGTAATAAAATCAATATTTTTAAAAGCTCTCAATGACCTTGTGAACAAATCTTTGCCAAACATAAATATTTATATTTCAAATAAATACATTACTACCTGACACTATTTCCCTTACAGTTTGTTAAATGTGGGAATCAGTGTCCTCCACTCTAAGAATATAAATTTAGAGACCATTACCAACATTAGAAATAACTCCCACATTACAGGGGAGGAAATACCTTCTATAAAAGTATTCTTGGGCTCGGCCAATGGCTCAGTGGATAAAACACTTGCTACTCAAGGGTCAGGATCAGAATTCAGATTCCTAGAACTCACATACATGTGAATTGGCATGAGGATAACTGAAATACCGGCTCTGAGAAGGTTGAGACAGGATCCTCAGTATAAGTTGACAAGCTAGACTAGCTGAAATGGTGAGCTCTGGATTCAAATGAGAGACCTTGTCTCAGTAGGTAAGGCAGAGAGCAATAGAGGGAGACACCTAATATGGACATGTGGCTTCCACACATATGCTCACACATGTGCATGCCATCTGCACACACACACATGTGCCCATGTACATATGGACACAAATATATGCATGTATGTATACTATACACACACATGGAAAAAAATTCTTGATGCTTTTATGACTAATTAATTTGGAAGAGGAGAGTTTGTAAATCAGGTACCTGGAGATTACTAAAAACTGATACAAAACATTGCTAATGGTGATAATAAAGGAATATTGATTTAATTGACTAATTTTTCAGCTGTATACAATTTTTCCAGGTTGCATGTACTCTATAAACAGGAATACAGTTGTTGCCTGGTATTTATGAATATGCTTTTTATTTATATTTTAAATATATATTTATTTACATGGAGGGGAGAGAGAGTTGGAGAGAGAGAGGGGGCTATTAGGGTCACCGGGGTCTCTTTCTATTGCACATAAATCCAGATCCATATGCCACTTTGTGCATCTTGGGTATTGAGGAACTGGAACTGAGCCAGCAGAATCTACAAACAAATACCTTTAACCACTGAGCAATTTTCCTAGCCCTGAATGTTCTTTTTAAATAAACTGTTAGTAATATTATTTGAGGTGAAATGTAGCCTCCTTACTCATACTCTATACCTCATAACAGTGTGGTTCCCAATTTCAGACCAGGGTATATAAATTCTTTACATGCCACCATGTTGGAAGACACCCTACTGCTTTTTTTGTTTGGTTGGTTTGGTTTGGCTTTGTTTGGTTTGCTTATTCTCTGAAATTGAGCTGCCCTATCTTCCCCTCATGCTCTACCCAAAGCAAATCAGATGGTGTCTCCATCACCCTTTAGAGAAGATTTTTGTAACTTTTCCTTTCATTTCCCCTAGTTACCTTGCAACCTCACCTTTCTGGAGGGCCCCCCAAAAGTTAAAATTTTGCAGTTTATCTAGACTTTTCTCATCATTGGACCTGGAGTGATGGTTTCTAGAAGGCTTTCTAAAGGCATAGAGGACGTGAGGGTTATTTAGCTTAAGTTAATACTTTTTATATCACTACCATCATAAGCATTCAATATAGGTTACCAAGATAAAAGTCATAAAATTAGTCTCTAATTTTTCTCTTCTATTGTATTATTTTCCTTGATACATTATTCTGGCTCATTTTTTAAAATGCTGTTTGTTGGGGTGGGTTAAGCATGCCTGCAAAGCCTGCCTGCCTGGGTTCAAGTCCCAAGCCACCCATGTAAGCCTATTGCAAAAAAAATGGTGTAAGCATTAGGCATTTATTTGAAGCAGTGAGAGGCTTTGACACATCCCTCACCCCCACACACACTACATACAAAAAAATAAATGTTTAAATGCTGGTTGAATAATCAATAAATGGGTGTGGTGGTTATAGTATAAAATGTCTCCCATAGCTTCATATGTTGTGATTAAGCTTCATAATTAATCCCCAGTGAATGGAGTCTTTGGGAGGTGGAGCCTTGCTGAAGGAGGTATGCACTGGGGGTAGACCTCAGCTCATACCCACTTGCCACCTCTCTCTCTCTCTCTCTCTCTCTTTCTGTCTGTCTCGCTCTCTTCTTTTTCCCCACTTTCTCCACGCTAATTGAAGATGTGACACAGGCTTCCTGCTCAGGCCTGCCATGCCTTCCCATCCATAATGAACACTTCTCATCAAAACTATAATCTGAGAATGAACTCTTTCCTTAGGTTGCTTCTGGTCAGGTATTTTGTCCCAGCAATGAGAAGGTAATTGCTGTAACAGACTTATGAAATAGACAGGTTTCAAAACATGAAATACAAATAGCCAAAAAAATATGAAAAACATGTTTTCTTTCTCAAAAGACAGAGATTTCATTTTACCCAAGTCAGGATGGCAGTCATTCAGAAAGCAAATAAAAGCAAATGGTGAGGGTGTGGACAAAGAACTCAGTATAAAGGTTTCTCAATAAATCAAAAATAGATCTATCACATGACCCAGCAATACCCCCATCTTAGTATTTACCAAAAGGATTCCAAGTCAACATATCACAGGTACTACACCTGTACACTATGTTTACTGCAGCACTCTTCAAAATAGCTAAGTTATGAGCCAAACTCGATTCCAAAACAGGGGAATGGATAAAGAGAGACATAGTGCATATACACAATGGAATTTCTTCCTGAAAATGACATAAATTTATTCTTTTTTATGTTTGAAAGAAATTCCATTGGATAAATGGCTATTATGTGAATTAAGCCAGTCTCGGAAAGACCAATATTATATGTTTTCTTTCATTTGTGGTTCCTAGATTTTTATATAGATATATAAAATGATATATACATTATATATATGTAATTATATGTATATGAAAGCAAAAGTGAAAGTGTTCAGGGGAACAAGGAGGATTGATGGGGAGGGGAGTGAGGAGAAAGAGAAGTATAAGGGGGTATTGTGGAGGAATATGTTTTATGTGCTATATATATTAATAAGAAAATTTCCTTATGTAACACAGTACAATATATAATGAAACTTAAAAAAGCAAAAGTGCTATATGTGACATGTTCAATTTATTCTGTAATCTAATAATTAGGTCATCACTAAAATTTAACAACACTGGTCTGATATGGTAGGAAGATATATAAATTTATTATTGCAATATGATTTGTTGGTTTTCATAATATAGATTTTAATATAATCTATTCTATATAAGATCATTTTCATAATTTTATGTCTATTTATATATCTATGTATCTTATTTGAAATCAATAAAATTCTATTTTCACTAATTTAATTTAACAGGGTATCATCAACTCACACTTTCAATGGGAAGATAAAGAAACTCCTTTTAAAATAGGGAGGATCCTTGTGGATAGATGCCTAGTAGAGGGATAACTGGGTCCATTGGTAGCTCTATGTCCATTCTGTCCAGGAGTCTCCACACTGCTTTCCATAGCAGTTGAACAAGTTTGCAATCCCACCAGCAGTGAATGAGGGTTCCTTTTTCCCCAGCATCCTCGCCAGCAACGATTGTTGTTGGTTTTCTTTATGATTGCCATTCTGACTGGAATAAGGTGGTATCTCATTATGGTTTTATTTGCATTTCCCTGATGCTTAAGGACACTGAGCACTTTCTCAGGTGAGAAAAGGTCACTTGTGTTTCCTCCTCTGTGAATTCTCTGTTAAAATCAGTGCCCCATTTTGTGAGGGGGCTGTTTGAGATTTTATTATGTATTTTTTTGAGTTCTCTGTAAGATCTGGAGATTAGGCCTTTGTCTGAGTTATAGCTGGAAAAAATCATCTCCCAGTTTGATGGGGGTCTATTGGCTCTGAGTATGGTATGTTTTTCTGTACAGAAGCTTTTGAGCTTGATCAGGTCCCATTGGTTAAGTGATTGTTGCATTTCATGGGATGCTGGAGATTTGCTCAGGAAATTTTTCCCTACTCCTATCTCATGTAGAGTTCCTCCTATTTTTTCTTCCAGGGTGTTCAGGGTTACAGGATTTATATTGAGGTATCTAATCCATTTGGAGTTGATTTTTGTGCATGGTGAAAGGAGTGGGTCTATTTTCATTTTTTACACGTGTTTATCCAATTCGTCCAGCACCATTTGTTGAAGATGCTATCTTTGGCCCAGCATACATTGTTAGACCCCTTGTCAAAGACCAAATAACTGAAGTTACTTGCATTTAAAGCTGGGTCTTCAATTCTGTTCCACTGATCTGTCTGTTTTTATGCCAGTACCATGCTGTTTTAGTTACTATGGCTTTATTGTATATTTTGAAGTCAGGCATGATGATACCTCCTGAGTAGGTTTTAACTATCCGAGGTCTTTTGCCCTTCCAAATAATTTCAGGGTAAATTACATAGGGAACCAAAATCTTAGGACCCCAAAGAGAAATTCACTTTACAAGTGACTTACAAAAAGCTACCAACAATAGAATCTAGCCAACTCAGGAAAGTGTATCTCAATTAAACTATACTGGTCTCACTCTCCTATGGAGATTCTGTTTATATTTTTCAGAAGGCTCTGAGAGAGCAGTGACTCTTCCAAACCTACCAAAGGCCGATAGCTATCTTCCTGGCAAGAGATGTGCCACCCCAGACCTACCAGCTCCACCAGCTCTAGCATCCTTCATGTCCTCCAATTCCCAGGCCAGGTACATGCGCAGTACAGTCAGGGAACAGGAGTTGTTGGTTGACTGCATACAAACGTGCATACAGATAGGCAAACACACCACACACATATATACATACAAAACAAAATAACAAGAAAAATAAGCCATCCCTCACAGATATTTGTAAGCAAGTGCCTTTAACTGTTGAGCCATCTCCCCAGTCCCTAACACACACAGACTTGTACCAGGACTCATTTCAACAACATCCTCAAGATCATAGTGTAACCCTCTAGCACAAGAACTTACTTGGCAAGGGTTTCCTAGCAGTCAGCCAACAACTCCTGTTTGACCTTTTACAACCTTTGCTTTGGAAACTGTTTACATTGATTTTTTTTGTCTTTTTAAGAGTTTCCTTTTCCCTGACTGTACCAGTGACACACCAGAGCATATATATCCCCAATTACAATTTTCTGCTATTTTCAAATAAATTCACTCATTCTGGAAAGATTAGTACTCTGAATTTCTTTTAAGAAATAGACTATATTAGGCCTGGGAGGACAATGTGCTCTCCCCAGTTTGTTGATTCAAATGAAACCCTTGCCCAATGCACCCTCACAGAAGATACACCCAAGATGATGCTTAATTCAATGTCTAGACACCACCTGCCCCAGTTAAGTGGACACATCAAATTAGCCATACTCATTTCTTGCAAAGTTATTACTAGATCTGAATAACCCAAGATACACTTGACATTGTAAAATGCACAAGGTAACTAAATAAGTGAAGTGGTTATTAAAGTAGAAGCAAATCAAGGTAATCATTTTCCACCTAGGAGTAAAGAGATATTATTTCTAAGTAGTGAATTAGAACATTAACTGAGTTTTCAATTAATGTGCCTCTTTAAAGAAGATCTTATGTCCTAAGGATAACATAGGGTCAAACAACTTTTTCTCGGTCTTCCTTATCACTTAAGAACGACCACTATGCAGGACAACTGCACCAAGGTGGGTAGGGAGACTTGAAGAGCAGAGGCGATAAAGAGCCATCATCATCATTCAAGATATCTCTTCAGTTGGTGACAAACAGGGTTCATGAAATAGAATTGACATTGGTAGGCGTGTATTGTTGCCATCACACATGCAAGTTCTTGCCCTGTCTCATGACAGATGGGGCTGGGAATCATGTCTTGTAGACAATGAATACCTCTGAGCTATTTGATTTGTTGACAAGCAAAATATTCCATATGCTTGGCTTTATTATATGTTTCTTGGCTCCTGTTATGTGAGAGGCTATTTTCCCTTCCCTTCTCTATGATGCTGCTTCTCTATGCTTACTAAAGACCTAAGGAGAGGCAGAGATGTCTATATGAACACCAGTCTAACCCTCAGAGGGCTCCCATCAGCACCAGCAGGAAGATGCTCCGGGCTTATTCATTGAAGGACATCTGTGATTCTGCAGAACACCCAAGGGTGCTATTATACTGCAAGGAGAATGGAGTGGTTTTATTCAGATAAAGGGAGAAGAGGGAATTTCAGGCCAACTTTTGAGTTGGCTACAAACTAATTAAAAGCAACCACAAGGAAGAGAGAATGGAATCTTAATCAATGTGATTGGGCGGGACTCTTCCTTTCTCATTGTGTCCCAGTGTGGCTGATTCTCTGGAATAAAAAACACACCTCATAGTTTAAATATCCTGAAATTTTAACAAATACTCATGTGCATTTTATGGATGAAGAAAATCATTTTTAATTGTGTGTTTGAAGATAGAATTAAGTAGTGGCTCAAACTCCAAAATTCAATAGCCTCAGGTTATCATAAGAAAGATGATAAAATATTAATTTCTTTGTAATTAGTCTGAGTTAGAGGTATGGTGAGGGAAAATGGCCTGTAGCTTTGAAGTACTACTTAAAAAGATGCTCTCTGGGAAACAGACTAAATGGTGCTGTGCTTGATAAATACTTCAAGGTCATAAACACGGTTCTACTTTCCAAGTATCAATTTGTCAGCAAGCAAATATCACCAAGTAGTGCCTACTCGGCTTAACCACATAATTTATTACTATCTTTTATGCTCCTTGTTTTAGTTTTCAGTTTATATTGGTTTTCTTTTTTTATTGTCCAAAATTAGATACATGGAATGAGCAAATATTGTGTTGATATTCCCATTTCCCTCCTCCCTGTCCCCAATCCTCCTCAGTGGGCACACTGGATCAATCCATGTGCTAAGGGGTTATGGACAGCACAGGAGGCAGCCAGGTGCCCCCTTTTATGTGTTGTAGCTGAGGGAGGTAAGGAAGTGATCCTTGAAACCCACCTTATCCATCCTCCCCACAATAATTATGGAGAATTTGAAGTCATGGCTCAAATGACGTGAACATTTCTGAAGAAAGAAAAAAAAACCTTCACAATTGCAGATACTCCCTAAATCAGCATCTAACACTCAGAAGTTCTTGATTCCATATCTGTAGGATTGGACTCCAGTTTGAGAGCCACTCATTCAAAGGGTGGGTGATTATTTTCAGCTTGAAGTGGGTTCCGGGAGTTCATAGAAGATTCAAGATAAAGAGAAAGCTAATGACCTTTTTGTTTTTATAGCTTTTGATATTCTGCAGTAGGTTTTATATTTTTATTTTTTTATGAGTGTGTGTGAATGTGTGTGTGTGTTCATCTGTATATGGTTGACATGTGTGTGTGGGCGCATGTAGGGCATATGTAGAGGCCAGAGGACAACCTCAGGTGTCGTCCTCAGGAATGCCATCACCTGCTTTGACACAGGGTTTCTCATTGACCTGAAGTTCACCAGTTAGGCCAGACAGACTGGTTTGTGAGCCCCTAGGATCTGCCTATGCCTTAAAGGTGTGCACCTGGATGCCTGGCTTCTTTACATGGACACTGGGAACCAAATTGAAGTCCTCACATACGCAAGGCTATCACTTTATTACCTGAGCCATCTCCCCAGCCCCATCCACTGTTGTTTCTAAGTCCTCAACACTATTCAAGACCGTGAAGAATGAAAAACAGGCGGAGAACAAATGTTTGCAACAAAAGAACAAAGAAATATTTCTAGTGAAACCCTTATGGAAAATTATCAGGAAGGGAACATGAAACTCAACAGGGAAACTGTAGAATCAAAAGTCCATAGAATATATAAAAATATTCTTAAAGCAATACCTAACAGTGTCCTTACAGGCTGGCAAGGATTAAGGAAGATTGATAACCTCTATTGTGAGTAGGAATGTGTTGGTAGAATTGTGCTACCATACATGGCTGCTAAGTATGTGCATTGCCTCAGTGCTTCAGTTATTATTGGAGAAAGGGAGGGAGAGAAAGAGAGAGAGAGAGCATGTGTGTGTGTGTGTGGGGGGGTGCTGGGTGCTGCTGATGCTTGAACTCAGGATTTCATGCATAGACAAGGGCTCTACAACTGAGAAGAATTATTGGAATGTTATCTTATAGTGCCTATTAAAAGTCAGAGCGCATATCCATTTTACTCACAAATGCCTCCTCTAGGTCTGTACCATAGAACAGAATCTCAGTACCTTGAAATATAGACAAGGGTGTTTACTCGAGCATTCTTTTAGAAGGATTAAACAAAGCAAGTAGAAACAGTATGATTGCTTATCATCAAGGCAGTGGCTGAATACATTACAGCATGTTGCAGAATAAAATGTTATGCGGTCACTAGAGAGTTATTGTTAAGCAAAGGCAAGATTTAAAAACATATGCATGTTCCAATTTCTGTAAAATGACAAAACCTCCGTGTTTGTATATTTATATTCATAATATAGTATAAATGCTTGTATGTTATGTGTCACCATTTATTTGTGGATATATGAACATAACACTATACAGTAAGTAGTTTATATGAGTAATTTTCTGTCTATAAGGAGATAACATAGATTGAGAGGGCAATATATGGTAAAGGAAAAGCTAAACCAAAATAAAATACTGCATATAAAAAACCAGAATGTAGGCTATAATTGCACAGCTTGATTTATGTCATATTATATGTGATTTTTATATGTATAAATATTTTAAAAGAAAAAATAAGAAGCAGAACAGGGGAAGTGAGTTTCACTGAGCCACAATCATTTCAGCACACTCTCCATGCCTTGGTGAGGCCATAAACCCTGCCATATGACACCGGAGTGGTAAACTATCAGCACGAGCTCAGCTCAGACCATTCTGCAGGGGGTGGCGAGGGATGCACTTCCACCAATAGATAAATCAAAATGAGTTAAGTAAACCCGAAGAACCCACTCCCAGAGACCATAAAACAGTCAACATGGAATTGCTAGGTGAAAAATAATGAAAATAGAAAATAATAAAAGCACTACTGTGGAGGATATTTATTAGAATCTAGGCTCAAGCCACTAAGCTTCAAGACAGAGAAAAGCCACAAGAAAAGGAAATTTGGACAGCCTCTTATGTTGGCTATGAGTGCTAAACGTGCACAAGTCTAGAATTCAATTATTTCTTTGTTTGTTTGTTGAGTTAGTTAAAAGTTAGTTAGTTACATACAGTCTCATTAGTATATAGTCCAGGCTGGTCTTGGACCCCAGTTTCTGCTGCTTTAGTCTGCAAGTGCTGGGTGCTGCCAACACAAACCAACTGCAATATTCATCTTTCATATAATCATAGTCCTTTGTAGTTAGGCAGTCATGGGGGATTGTCCACTGATGGGTTCAAAAATTACTTGTTTTGTACTTTTGATTGCATTTTTATACTATATAACATAAAATTTACCATTTTGATCATTTTTCAAGTGTATAGTTCAGTGGTTTTCAGTGTATTCATACTTTTGTCCAAAGGATTTTTTTTGGCTTTGGTTTGGTATTGGTTCAAATTTTGTTTTGTGGGCCCATTAGGAAAATTTGGGTGTAAATGTACAGGGTCTTTTCCGACTAACTTTATAATTCTGTATAAATTTAAAATTATTTCAAAAGTAAGAGTTGCTCTAATGGGAATGCTGTATGTTTTTCAGTAGCTTTCTTGCAAGCAGACATAGGAAGGCCAAGTTAGCAAACTTCCTGGTCTATGCGCCACCTCATAGCCTCGCTTGGAGTGGCTCTACTTCTTCCTCACATATAAATGCTTTCCCATGAAAACGTTGAACTTTTGTGTTAAAATATGCCATTAAAATAATTTTGAGAGCTACAGCCTTTTTCCATTTATTTTACAAAATAGGAGAGATACATTCAGCGTTCTGAATTTACTAAATTAATGAATTCCAGAGCTAGGTAGGTTTAAGTATAAACCTATTAGCTCTTTGCCCACTGATCCCTATGCTACCCCACAGGCAGCCTTTTCTGTTCTTTTCTGAGAAAAAGATGTTTGATTTTTTGTGTGTGTATCTGTAACCACTTATTATGGCTTCAAATGCACACTATCAGATACAACACAGGGAATGTGTCTGTTGTAGCAATTAGGTGAGAATCAACCTGGAAACTCAGAATCCTGAGTGCAAATTCCAGTATCTCCAAGTTCTAACCTTGGTCAGATAAATGTGTGTACATATTTCTTATCTTTTTTAAAATATATGGAATGAAGAGATATTTATGGAGAAATAAATAAATCCTTATTCATTCAGCAAATGTTTCACAAGTGTTGACTATGATGGAACTATGAAGGGCAGGAGAAATGCAATGGTGAAGAAGACAGGAAGGACCCAACCTTTGCTGGCATGAATTTGCTACCTGGAAGGTTGTAGTTCACAGCTGAAAATGCAATGATAACATTAATGAATTGATATTTCAAGTTGACTTAGAGGAGAGAAAGAAAGGGAACACAGGACAATTAGCAATTGCAGGAGAAAATGTCCTAACAATGGGCAGGGCAAGCGTCCCTGAAAAAGTCACACTTGAGCTGGAGAGATTGCTCAGGGGTTAAAGGTACCTGCTTACAAATCCTCCTGGCCTGGATTCAGTTCCCCTGTACCCATGTAAAGTCAGATGTACAAAGTGATGCATGCATCTGGAGTTTGTTTGCAACACCTTGGAACACCCGTATTCATTCTCTCTCTCTCTTTCAAATAAATAAATAAAAAGAGTCATACTTGAACTGAATCTACAGGGTGAATGAGAGATAGACATGTGTATAGTTAAATATTATAATGACAAATGTATACTACATGTTTTATATAGTATTAATCATATTTTAGCAATTCACTAAGGAGATTTTATTGAAAAGATGGTAGTGTTCAGGATCAGAAAATATACTATATTTCTGCTGTCAAACTCCAATCTCTCCAAGATAGCAGATATCCCTGATCAATTAACTTCTCTTCTGAAAAATCATGATATGGCTTCTGCATAGAGGTTCCAGGTAGCCCTGGCCAACCAATTAGTCCTGGAAATGGAAATGGAATATAATTGCTGTCTTGGGTGTCCTCAAATGTAGAGCCTGAGTTGCAGCTGCATAACTTTTATAGCATAAGAGCAGCAGCCAATATTTGAGTCGTTCAGTTTATCTCAGTCCCTAAAACAGATAACAAGAAATATTGCTGCATTCCTGTAAGCCACAGAAAGGGTCTCTATGGTGTGGCAGTGTGGCCTTGTGTTCTGCCCTCTACCTTATGGACCGAAGGAGCCCAGAAAGCATGTTCTTATACAACACCAGAATCTTTGCATTTTCTGAGGATTATGCAAGCATTTTGCTGAGACTTGCAGAACAGAAAGTAAGAAGGATGCAAGTAGAGAAGGTATTAAATTTAAGTCCAGAAGGGCTAATATTAAAAGCTTACAGAAATGTTGAATGCACAGAACTTGTATTTTGTGAGTGCCCCTTCCTCTATGGGCCACAGAATGGTGGAAATATTCTCCAAATAGTAATGAAGTAATTTTGCCACAAACACTGGCTGGTGTGGAATATAGATGCTTTCTAGAACTTCTGTTTATTTTGTATTTAAAAACTCATATTAATATCATTTTTATAACATCTACTTCCTTTAAGAACATGTGCTCGCCAACTGATGTTTTGACAGTCAAAGTACTCCAGCAAATTCGCAAAGAATTACTCCATTTCAAAATTTTTTCAGTCTTTCTTTTTTTAATCTTGCAACACATGATGATATTTTTAAGACTGAAAAAATACCAGGGCAAATTATGTGTTGAATACCCAGTGCTCTGTTTAGAACCTCCTAGTATCCTATCACAAAGGACCTTCCTTGTCATCAGCATCATTCTGGTGAGATGGGCCATGCACTTGTAAGTGGACCTGGCCTCTCTTAGTCTAAATGGAGGCTTGATTCTGGATAAAATTTCTGTTCTTCACTTTGTAATCTTATGAGGGACAATGATTACGCCAATAAGAATGACTGCCTTTAGCCTTTGACTTAAGTCTTTCATGTCGGTGCCAAATTCTAGGAGAGCTACGGAAAATATTGTAATTAAGCAAGTGGAAATGATGCTGATCTTTAAATCCACATCAAAGTGTGTTGGGAAACAAGTCAAAATAATGCAAGGAACTGGATGTTGGCAAAAGCGCCTTACTCCAAAGAAAACTTGAAAATGTATCTTGACTTCTGTCATTTCCAGCTTCCTCCCTCTCTCATGCTCTCTTTGGAGAAGTTGAAGAGTGGTATGCATGGGCAGGAGTTCGATGGCGGTGCTGCTCAGTGACTGAAATGGGAATGTAACATCCTTTTGGAGGCTGTCTCACAGTGCCACAGTTCAGAGGCAAAGCTGAGCCACTCGTGTGCCCCGAACACCCAGGAAACTGTTGGCATATTGTGCTGGTTAATCTGGGTTATCAAACTGATGGAATTTAGAATTATCATGGAAACAAATCTCTGCACATATCTGTGGGGTATTTTTGAGATTAGGTTAATTAAGGTGGGAAGACACCCCTCAATGTTGTGGCACCATTCCATGGGTTGGGGTCCTGGACTGCATGAAGAGGAGAGAGCTAGGAACACTCACCTATCTGCTTTCTTGCTGTGGCTGAAAAGTAACCAGCTGCTTTGTGTTCCTGCCACCATGCTTTCCCTGCCATAATGGACCATCCCTCAAACTGTGAGCCAAGATAACTCCTTCTTCAGGCATTTTATCACAGCAATAAGAAAGGTACCTAATCTGGTGTGTGTGTGTGTGTGTGTGTGTGTGTGTGTGTGTGTGTGTGTGTGTGTGTGTGATCTGTTTCCACCTGTCAGGTGTTTGCCATTTTACCGGCACTTCCTTACAGAACACTTTCTTCATTTTGGTTCATTGCTGCTCTCCTTCAAGCTAATGCTAATGGGGAAGGGAAACATGTCATCGGGGTGTTCTCAGCTCCCTACACTAACATGTTGAAATGCAAGACCTATGCAAATCAATCCACTATGGTTATAGCTATGGACCTGTCCTCTAGAGTGTGCCCAAGAATGTTTTCAAAGAACTCTCCACATCCACATCCCTTCAAGTTTGAAGTATGCAAAGGTCTCCATAGAGGAGGAGCCATATAACTCCCAGACCTTACAGGAAGTTATTCTGCCCCCTGCTGGGAGCATATAGGACTGTTTGGGGGTTGGTAGGATTTGAATATATAGAAATTAATGCTTTCAAGAAGTATGACTTCAGAGTCAGGTGTGATGGTACACTCCTATAATCCCAGCAATCACCAGAGGTAGAAGAATTGTTATGGGCTTGAGGTCAGCCTGGTCTACATAGCAAGTTCTAGGTCACTCAAGGCTGCATAGAAAGACTTTGTCTCAAAAAAATAAAATAAAATAAAAAATTAAAGCAGAGGCTGGGGAAATGACTCAGTGTGGAAAAAGTGTGCATGCATTTATAGGCACTGGGGAGGTAGAGCCAGGAAGATCCCTGAGGCTTACTAGCCAGAGTATCTAGTCAAATTGATAAGTTCCAGGTTCAGTGATAACTTTGTCTCAAAAAGTAGTGTGCACAGTGTTGAACAAGACACCTGACCTCAATATCTGACCTCCATACTCATACTCATGTGCCCACATGTGCATGGGCACTGGCACACACACACACACACACACACACACAGACACAGATTATCTCTCTAACTCACAGACAAAATAGTTTTCATTAGTTTCTTTATGATGTTACTTCTCTGTCCTGCTCTAAGGTGCTGTGCATGTTTCTGGCTCTCTCATCCTCTCTTCTAATGATCATTTTTTTCTCTGTCAACAGGGTAGCTGTGAGCCTTTTCAGGTGTTATATTCTTTCAACATGACAGCATTCAAGGAATCTTCTGTCCTCTTACTGAACTACAGCTCCCTTGCTGTACATGGGACTCATCGATGAGACCTGTAGAAGATTCAGTGCCCACTGAGGTTTGATTTAGATTATATTTCTACCATGAACTGCATGTAACAGAAAAGATCCATCAGTAGAGATCTGTACCTTCCATTAACTGAGACATCTTTCTTTAACAAGAAAATTTAGCATGGCATATATGAAAGAGCATGAATTTCAGAGTTAGAACCAAGTTTCAGTCAGGCCCATGATCTCATGACTCACAGTTGCATCACTGATAAAAAGATGAAGTTAAATATTGCCCATATTGTTAGGGTTTTATGGCATGAAGCATTTAATACCTGGTACAGTTTGGATAGGGAGGGACCACTATAGACTCATGTACTGGGGGCTTGATTTCCAGCTGATGGGCTTTGAGGAAGTAATTAGATTAGACCTCATCAATGGGTCAATCCTTGATGGATTCAAAATAGAATGAGATTCTGGTGACTTGATGAAAAGTAGGAAGAGAGGCCCAGTAGGGGAAGTAGGCACCTTTCCTCTTCTTCCTTCTTTACTTCCAGGCTGCCATGAGATGATAACTTTCTTCTTCCTTATCCTTCCTCCTTCATGATGTATCTGCCTCACCATGAGCCTGAAAGCCATGGAACTAGCTAATTAGGGACTAAAACCATGACTTTCCTCCTTTTACATTATTTATCTTGGGTATTTGTCACAGTAATTTAAAAAACACAGAGAACACAATACACTAAACGTGATGTCTGGCACACAGTAAGTGGTCATTGAATTGTAGCTCTGCTAGGCATACATGGTTTTGCTGCAGATGTTGGTGGCTGCTCTCTTCATCCTTGCTGGCAGTACCTTTGCAGTGTTGATGATGGGCTTAGCTTATGGTGGGCAACTGGCCAGTGACACCTAGAGGGAGGGAGCTCTGCTAGGGCTAGAAGGGTGGTAGAATGAACCACATGGTTTTTAGTCTTTGCTTTTAGCTTTCTTTTCTTGTGTTTGCAGTTTTGATTGGGGATCAAACCTTGTATATGCCAGGGAAACCCTCTACCACTGAACCACACTTGCATCTCACAAGATTTACATTAAATGGCTACCCCTGTTTCTTTGGCTGGATGTTGTAATGCCTAGATGTGATGATTCAAATTAATCAGAGGAAACAGACAGGAAGTTCTCCTTCCCTAACTTTTCCATACAGCCAGAGGAGTGAGTTGCAGTAGACCCTGTGGGATGGCACAATGTGATTATAATCGGTAATCTTTCTCTTGTATCAAGGAGGGGACATTCACAATGCAGTCAGACAGAGGTAATGAGGTCTTGGGATTTCATTTTAGTCTCCAAGGGCTCGCTCTTCAACCTAGAGCCTCATCTATGTGTTCCAAGTAGTGCTATGATATGGCTCCAGTGTGAGTCTTAGGCATGCATACCAACAAACCAGGCAGAAATGTAATTCATCCTGGCCCTTCCTTAGTAGAACAGACTTAGGAAAGTCCCTAGCATAATAGCAGCACAATAATGTCAAAACTTCTAATTCCTTCCCATCATGAATTACCTATTTATTCAGCTTGGTAAGGGAAATTGGGTATTCTGCTTGTTTGGTTGGTTGGTTGAAACAGAGTCTCACTGTAGCCCAGGCTAACATGGAACTAACCCAGGCTGACCTCAGACTCATGGTGATACTCCTACCTCAGCCTCCTGAGTGCTGGGATTGAAGGCATGAGCCAACCACACTTGGCTTGGAAATTGGGTTTTCTATATAAATAAGGATAATGTTCCATAGAATTAAAAGCTGAACCTTCTGGTTCAAGACTTTATTTTATTTTATTATTTTTAACAAGTAGAAACTTTGTATGTACAAGTCATGTGTTGGTACCACCATTTCCTCCTCCTTGCCCCCTTTCCACTAAGGACCCTCCTCAGGAGGATTGCTGGAATGCTCCCCCCCATGGCTCTTACACTCTCTCTGTCCCATCTTCCACAAAGTTCCCTGAGCCATGGTGGGTGAGTTTTAAGTCTGCTTTCGTGTTGAACTCTTAGCAGCTTCTGGATTTCTGCTTTGAACATTTGACTCGAGACCTTATTTTTAACACACCTTTGTGGAACTACTAGAAAATATGGTTCTTGTTTCTTTGCATTCTCTCAAGAGCTAAGTATATCTCAAACTTCTCTTATGTCTTGAATCTGGAATGCACCCCCTGCCCGTGGCCCATGATGAATGCTCAGTTCCAGCTTGTGGTGTTATTTTATAGGCAGTGTGGAGGCTATAAGGTGTGAGCCTGGCCAGTGGAAGGCAGTCACTTGGAACCTAGGGACCAGTCTTTGAAGTCCTGCCCCTGCTACCAACCTGCACTCTCATCCTCTGCTTTCTAGCCTCCTGCCATGTGACAAGCCTCTGCCACATGGTCTGCCATGAATAAAGCCGCTATGCCTTTCCCACCACAATGGACTGAAATTCCTTTGTAACCATGGGCCAAAATAAAGCTTCTCTCTAGTAAGTTGTTTCTGCTTGATATTTTGACTCCAGTGAAGCAACAGTAAATAACACAACTTCTTCTTGATGACTTACATTAGCAGCCTCTGTATCTGTGGGTGGCTGTCTGCAGTCTGGCATGCAGCTTTTGATATGTTAAGTGCTGGCTGAGAAACCCAAGATCTCACAGAGCATGCACAGGGAGGGAGGGAGGGAGGCACTGACTGGTGTCCGAAGCAGCATTAGAACAAAAGCTGAGATCCTTTCTTTTGCCTATAAATTTAGAATCTACTTATGAAGAAAATTCTGGTCTTGTCAGAGGCAGGACCTTCACAAAAAGGAAATGGAGTGATCTTTGCAATCTCTCTGTGGTAAGGATTCATGGAACCAGAAAGAAAACTTCCAAGGAGAACCTGAGAAGGGTGAAATAGAACAGAAAGGAGTAACCCTATTAAAAGCCAAGTCAGTAGGATTGAAGTGTGAAAAGAGGAATGGAGAGAAGGGACAAGGTTCTTTCTTCTTATCTCCCTTTTCTCTCTAACTCCCTCCTAGTGACTTCTGACCGGTGAGCTCTGAATTTCTTCCCTACCCTTGGGTCTCATCTCTACCCCAAGCTGCTGCCCTTGCCCTGATCTTGTTGACACCCATTACCATTTACCTGGCCTTCCTTCTGCAAAGCTGATGGACAGCTCTGGGTCCAAGTCAGCCAGAAGCAATGTTGCTGAATGTCATTTGGTTATAGGCAGGATAAAAATGGAAAAATCACAGAGGAGGGTTATCACTAAATGAAGGGAAGCTCTAAGAGTAAACATCAATAAAACTAATTTTCCAAATATTACTGGGTAGACCTACAGGAATCTGTTCTATGAACCAAAACTTTCATTATTTTTAAATATTTATTTATTTATTTGTTCTGATTTATTTATTTTCAAGCAAGAGTGATAAAGAGAAGAAAGATGGAGAGAATGGGTGCACCAGGGCCTCTAGCCATTGCAAATGAAATCCAGATGCATGCAATGCTTTGTGCATCTAGCTTTACATGGGCACTGGGAAATTGAACCCAGGTCCTTAGGCTTTGCAGGAAAGCACCTTCACCACTGGGCCATCTCTCCAGCCCTAAATCTCATTTTTAGGACTACCTGTCACCACCCTGTTACTATCCTATAAACTCAGTTAGTGGGTACAAACAGTAACTTTAGAATAGAATGGAATAGAATACAATAGAATAGAATAGTAGAGTAGAATAGATTTAAATATAGCATGTATACACATAATAAGAAAAATGCTGCATGAAAAGTTTGAATCAGGACTGGAGAAATGACTCATGTCTCCAAGTTCAATTCCCCAGGACCCACATAAAACACAAGGTGGTGCATGCATCTGGAGTTCATTTGCAGTGGCTAGTAGCCCTGGCACAACAACTCTCACCCTTTCTCTCTATCTGCCTCTTTCTCTCACTGTATCTCAAATTAATTAATTAATTAATTAAAATAAAAAGTTTGATTCAGTTGTACATATATATGGGGGGCATGTATATATGTACTCAGTTGTATGACTACATGGGCAAAGTTAAAAGGATAAATTTAATTTTTTACTATAGGCAGAGGGCAAAACATTTAAAAATTACTAAATTCTTTGTGTGTTTGTGTATGCATGTGCTTGTGGAGGCTGCAGGCTGACTTTGGGTGTCCTCCTCATTTGTTCTGTAACTTTTTTTTTAGAGGTCTCAAACTGAACCTGAAGCCCTCCAGTTCAGCTAGACTAGCTAGCTAGATAGCCCTGAGATTTGCCCATCTCTGCCTCCTCAGTATTGGGATTACAGATGATTGTCACCATGCCCAGCATTTGACATGGGAGCTACAGATGCAAACTCAGGTCGTCATGCTTGCATAGCGAGCACTATACCCACTGAGCCATCTCCACAGCCTCTAGAATTACTAAACTGTAATAACTGTACCTGGCATTTTACTTGGGACCATAGATGAACTTCCCCTGGTCTCTGGAAAGAAGTGCAAAGCGGCTGGGTCATTGTGCTCCTAGAAGAACTCATTGCTGCACAGGCACAAAGGTGAGACTTTGGAGCCCTCCACCTCTTCCAATCATACTCCCCATACTTCATGGGAAAATGGTAAAAGTAAGCAACCATTCTTTGACAGTGGGTGAATGCATCTGTATCATCTATCAGTCCTGGAAATGTGGCTCTGAGCTATGAGTGGTCTCAGGAGGGTCATCTCCTGCTCTCCATGGTCTATAATCTGGGCCCTGTATAGTTTCATTGAAAGATAATGGCTTTAGGATAGTTCATTTTACATGTTAGGGTAGCTACCCACAGAACATAGCTCAAGGCAAAGGTGTTTCTGGATGAGATTAGCACTTGAGTCCATGGCTCAGCAGAGTAGAATGCTCTCCCTAGTGTGGGCAGCTATTGACCAATGTCCTGAGAGCTGGAGCAAAAAGAACAAAAGGTGGAGGAAAGGAAATTGGCCCTTTACTTCCTGCCTCAGTGCTTCAGCTATGTCATCTTTACCTTCACCAGCACTAAGGCTGCCATTAGCACACAATATCAGCTCCTCTGGTTCTCCGGCATTTGGGCTGAGACTGAACTACATTGTCAGCTTTCCTGTGTCTCCAGCTTGGGGATGATAGATCATGAGACTAGCAGCCTACATGATCATGTAAATTGATTCCTTACAACAAGTCTCTCTAGGTAACTACATACAAAGGGATGGGGATGTGGCTCAGTGTTAGAGCAGTTAGCTAGCATGTATGTGGCCTTGTCTTCAATCTCACACAAAAAATAAAACATTAAAATGGTGAGACATATAGACACATATGTCCTCCTGGTTCTGGTACTCTGAAAAATGTTGACTAAGCCTTAAAAGCCTTCACTCATCAGAGCTGGTGTGGTTAAATTAGGTGAAAAAAAGTTACAAGGCATCCATAAATATTCGTCATGTTCTCAATATGAGAAGCTCCTTTACCTCCCAGCCATGAGCATCACCTCAAACCCTGGTTCTATGTGTTCTTTCACCCCTTCATCCATCTGTCTCTTGATAGGAAGGCTGAAGCATATGCTTTCTGGGAATTATGAATGTAACTTCTGACCTTGATTAGTATCTGTGTCTCTGCTTATCCCCACTTGCTGAGTCCCCATCCCAGGGCCAATGATTCATCCATCACCAAAACCCTAACGACATCCAGGATCTCAGGTGATCTCCCCACCATTCCAGCAAGCATGTAACGTTCTTCATTGAGCCCTTACAGGGACCATGTAGAATATTATGTGCTCTATAACTTTTATTTGGCCATAGATATTAGACCTCTGTCTGTATTGTAGCTGGCAAAGATTAACTCCCAACCTGATGGTGATCTATTGACTTTGAGTATGGTGTTTGTCTGTACAGAAGCTTTTTAGCTTGATGAGATCCCATTGGTTGAGTGATTGCTGTACTTCCTGGTTTACCAGAGGTTTGTTCAGGAAGTGTTTCTCTACTCCTATTTCACATAGAGTTCCAGGATTTTCAGAGTTTCAGGTCTTGTGTTTAGGTCTTTGATCCATTTGGAGGTGATTTTGGTGCATGGTGAGAGGACTGGGTCTATTTTCATCTTTTTACATGTGTTTATCCAATTTGTCCAGCACCATTTGTTGAAGATGCTATCTTTACTCCAGTTGACATTGGCATATTTATCGAATATTAAGTAGCTATAGTTGCTTGAGCTCAGGGCAGGGTCTTCAATTCTGTTCCATTGATCTACCTGTCCTTATGCCAGTACCATGCTGTTTTTGTGACAATGGCTTTGTAGTATATCTTTAGATTGGGTATGGTGACACCTCCTGATGAGCTTCTTTTACTAAGGATAGCTTTGGATATCCAAGGCCTTTTGCTTTTCCAAATAACTTTGGAAATTATTTTTTCTATGTCTACATAAAATGACAATGGTATTTTTATTGGCATGGCATTGAATCTGTATATTGCTTTTGGGAGTATTGCCATTTTCATGACATTAATTCTACCTATCCAGGAGCATGGAAGATCTTTCCATCTTTTCGCATCATCTTCATTTTCCTTCTTCAGTGTTTTTATGTTTTCATTATACAAGTCTTTCACATCCTTGGTTAGTGTTACTCCAAGGTATTTGATTTTTTTTTTTTTTGAGACTATTGAAAACGGGACTTTTTCACTAATGTTTTTTCTGTGTGCACATCATTTGCATACAGGAAGGCTACTGATTTTTGTGTGTTAATTTTGTATCCTGCCACTTTGCTAAAGGAGTTAATCACCTTCAGTAGTTTAGTGATACTGTTCTTTGGGTCTGTTACATATAAGGTCATGTCGTCTGCAAAAAGGGATAGTTTCCTTTCCAATTTGTATCCCTTTTATGTCTTTTTCCTGTCTTATTGCATTTGATAGAACTTCAAGGACTATGTTGAAGAGCAGTGGTGAAAGTGGACACCCTTGTCTTGTTCCAGAATTTAGTGGGAACTCCTTGAGTGTTGCGGTCAGCTTTCTAGTTGCTGCGCAGAAAGAACCCAAACAAAAGTGGCTTGTAGAGGAATGGGTTTATTTGGCTTACGGACTCAAGGGGAGACTCCATTCTGGCAGGGAAAACGATGGCATGAGCAGAGGGCTGGACATCACCTCTGCCACAGCACTGCAAACAGCAGCAGGAAGGTGTGCCAAACACTGGCAAGGGGAAGCTGGCTTATAACCCCATAAGCCCGCCCCCAACAACACAGCTTCATCAAGGTTGTAAAACTCAAACTGCCATCAGCTGAGGATCAATCTATCAGAACACATTCGTTTGTTTGTGGGGGACACCTGGATCAAACCATGACAGTCCGCCCCTGGCCCCCCACAAACTAATAATCATACAAGATATAAACACAATATGTTCAGCTTAACTCTTAAGTCCCCACAGCTTTCAACTGAGCCATAATACCAAAAATAAACCCGTAATGGCACAGAACATTCACACTGCAAAACATGAGGCACAGCAAAAACAGATTGTCCAATACAAGATTTAAAACAAACAGGGCACCATCAGTCTCTAACTCCAAGTTCAATAATTCTAACCAACCAATAAGTCTCTTGGACATTCAATTCCGCCCCTCCAGCTCGGCTACTCACAGTCTGGGAAAACGTCATCCGGTACTGGCAGCTCGCCTTGGCACCCATCCATAGTCCTGGAATTCTTTGGGTCTCCATTGCAACCCACAGTTCATCCTCATGACCCCATCGGGCTCCATGCAGGCAACCTTGCACACCTGCTTCACACGCCAATGGCCATTTTTCAAAGACAAAACTGTGTTGCCAATCCAATGACCCTCTCTTTCTAACCAATCTCCATTCCACAGAACCAGGTGGGCTACCAACTTGTTAATCCAGTGGGGATCAAAGCATTCAGGCCCCTTACTTCAAAGAGTCTGCATTCTTCCTGTTGTTCCAATGCAGACCAGCTGGCCCAATCTCAATGGTTGTCATCTCTCAAACAATTGCAGGTGAAAGGGCAGCAGTTTCGACCCAAAGATCTTTCTTTCTGTGCCATCTCCATCTGCTCACACCAGTCCATCTTTACATAAAACAACCCTGCACAGGTTCCCAGGACACAGGCAGGCAGAACGCAGTAAGCCTGTCACACAAACTGCTTCTTGCACAGTCCTGACCAAGTTCTTTCTCCCCCTCGTAAGCCAAACCTCACAGTCCATAGTTCTTACTGCATTCAAGTCTTTTAATTCTGACCAGAATGATTCATCAAGCTGTACTCACAAAACTGCGAGGCTGAGATTTCAAATCCTTCCACATTCCTCCTGTGGATCACTTCCAGAATACCAAAGCCACAAGATGAGGATTCTAGCAGCAACAGATGACTCCACATCCTGGTACCAAAACTGTTGGGGTCAGCTTCCTAGTTGCTGCACAGAAAGAACCCAAGCAAAGGCGGCTTATGGAGGAATGGGTTTATTTGGCTTACGGACTCGAGGGGAGACTCCATCCTGGCAGGGAAAACGATGGCATGAGCAGAGGGGTGGATATCACCTCTGCCACAACACTGGAAACAGCGGCAGGAAGGTGTGCCAAATACTGGCAAGGGGAAGCTGGCTTATAACCCCATAAACCCACTCCCGACAACACAGCTCTAGTGAGGTTCTCATTCCCGAACTGCCATCAGCTGAGGATTGATCACTGAGAACACATTCATTTGTTTGTGGGGGACACCTGGATCAAACCATGACAGTGGTGGTGGAGGGTGGTGAGTGATGGTGGAGGGTATTGGTGGTGGGTGGTAGTGGTGGTGGGTGGTAAGTGGTGGTTGGTGGTAAGTGGTGGTGGTGGGTGGTGAGTGGTGTGATGGTGGGTGTTAAATAGTGTGGTGGTAGGTAGTGAGTGGTGGTGTTGGGTGGTGGTGGAGGGTGTGGTGGTAAGTGGTGGGTGGTGAATAGTGTGGTGGTGGGTGGAGGTGGTGGTAATGCTGATGTTAGGTGGTGTTGATGGTAGGCAGTGGTGGTTGGTGACAGTGATATGTAGTGATGGTAGATGGAGGTGGGAGTGGATGGTGGTGTAGCTGGTGTGTGGTAATGCTGGTGATGAGTGGCAGTGGTTTTGGTAGTGGTAATGTTCCTATTCTCTCATGCTTTATGCTGCACTGATTAGTATGTCTGGAAGTGGATTGTTTTGGTCATGTGTCCATTCTCAAGAAAGGGGAGATAAAATCATGTTAGAGACAATTCCATCAGGTAGTAAAGGGTATTTTCCCAAAGGGCAATTATGTAAAGAAGAGAGGATACTGGGCTAGTGAAAGAGAAGATAACCTAGTCAATATTCTTTTCTGTTGAAATAAGAGGTGTTTGTCTTTATATTGACTTAGAAGAGTGCCACATAAATTAAGACTATTAGCCTCTGAACTGTATTGTCTAAACAATATGGATTGCTTATTTAGTTTTGCAGCTGTCTTCTCATTTGTTAAAGCTTAATTTTTTCCTCATATGGAAAGGTAATGTTTTTATGTGGTTCTCCTCATCAGTGGGCTATCTCACAGTAGCCAATGAAGGAGGTTATGGCTCATGGCTCAGAGTCATACACACTTCACCCTGCAGAGCTGAGCAGCTATGGTAAGGCTGTGGATTCATTCTACCTCGAAGAGATTTTTCAGGAATTTGACAAATTCACATTTCTTAATTTGAAAATAGTAACAATAGTACCACAGACGTGTATAGGTATATAGTAGAATGATCCCACACTTTGGATATGCATGCAAACAGGTTGTGATGTCTGTGATTAACTTGGATTTGGCTTAAAATGATTTTCTTAAAAAATTGAATAACAATAGAGATGGATGTTGTAAATAGTTAAAATGCCAGCAATGTTGAATTCAGGAGATGGGTAGGTGATGATAATGAATGGTAAATGTGCAGACATTTCTATTTTTCTATATTTTGAACTTTTCTTGTTTAATATTTTTATTTATTTGCAAGCAGAGAGAGACAGAAAGCAGAAAGACAGAGAGAATGGATTGCCAGGGCCTCCGGCTGGCCATTACAAATGAATTCCAGATGCATGTGCCACTTTGTGCATCTGGCTTTATGTGGGTACTGAAGAATTGAACCTGGGCCATTAGGCTCTGCAGGCGAGTGCCTTTAACCACTGAGCAATCTCTCCAGCCTCATTTTGAACTTTTCTAATTAAAAAGTTTAAGAGAGAGAAAAGGGATATAGAGAAAGAGAAAGCAAATGAGGAAAAAACTGAATGAAGAGAAGAAATAAGAGGAGATAGAAGGAGGAAGAGAAGGAAGAGCAACCTTGGATGTTGTGGGTCAAGAGGGTTCTTAGTGGTACAGTCCTCCTCTCCTTCAGAATTACTGAGGGTCTGTCACCAACGCCAGGCGTGAGGGGTATGGGGTGTGGGGGAAGGGTTTGGATTCCAGATGCAACACTGGGAATCATTCTCTACAGCTATGACCCCTGGTAGACTCATTGGCCCTGACAGTATATTTGGGGGGATTGTGGGGGGGGTAGCATGAAGCACCAGAACCACTCAAAGGCCTTGAAAGACTCACTTCTCCATGCTCCTTGCAAAGATGTGGCATGTGGTGGCCATGCTACCTGACCCAGAGTTTATTGGGAGAACCAGGGTCATGTTTTGCCACAAGTCTCAATTTTACTCAGAATATTCAAATCAGATGAGAACCAGTGTTTTATTAAAAGGGGATAATCAATTGTCCCAGAGTTTACTAATGAGTTCTGTTTCAACAGAATATAAAACCTGGAATTGTCTCTGAAGAATACTGGACTGAGGAAAGAATCATCAAAAATCTGGACCTTGGAGAAAAGCTAAGAAATGTTTAGGGATGAAATATGTTCCAAAGAACAAGACAGGAATCAAGAAACCCTTGAATCCACGGGATGAAAGTTGGACTTACTTGCTAAAATTACAGGAATGTTCCATTCATTAGAAGAAGAATTAAGCTTCAACCACAGTATCAGGCTGGGGAGGTGGCTCTGAGGGTGAAGTACTTGTCACACAAGCTTGAGGATCTAAGTTTACTGTTCTGCTGTGGTGGTGCAGGCCTACAATCTCGGTACTGGGGAAGGTGGAGACAGAAGGGTCCCTAAGCATCACTATGAAGTCTAGGCAAATTGGCAAACTATGGGTTCAGTGATACTAAGTCATACTAAGAGTATGATTGAGGAAGATACTTGGCCTTGACTTCTGGCCTCCACATACACATGCACTCATCCATACACGTGTGTGCTCACACACATGCAAACCTGGATACACATGTGCATGCACACCACACATATATCCACACACAAAAATGAGCTAATATGTCAAACCAATTTTTTCCTGATTTGCATCAAACCCCAAGCCAAGCCCCATGTTTGTGTGTGTGTGTGTGCACACGCATGTGTGTGTGCATGCATGCATATGTGTGTATGTGTGTTCTCAGCAACAGGTAGACTATCTGGTTAAAAGCAGTTTTCTCCCCTCTGTTCTTATCCCTTCAACTCAGTTCTCAACACTACTACTTGATTGTGTTTCCACATATATTTCTTCAACAATAAATTGAAGAAATAATCCACCATCACCACCTTCTTACATAAGATATATCAACCCCTTATTACCTTATCACCGTTCTTCTCTATATCTTGAGGAAATTGGTATAGAAATGGAATGTATCTTAATAATCCCAGTTAAGAGCATTTCTTCAATGGAAACCTCTCTTCTTGGTTGCAAATAATGTGTGAGACAGAGGATCATGAGTTTGAGGACGGCTCCATAGCAAGTTCCAGGTGGACTTGGCTACTAAATAAGATACAGTCTCAAAAAACTAATAATAGGGCTGAATAGATGATGGATAGATGAATTCATGGATAAGTCAAATAAAGAAGAGAAAAGCAGTAGGTAATATAATCAATGACCCAAAGAGATTTATTTACTAGTTATCTAATGAATAGGAATAGAAGTTAAAATTACTGTGATAGAATGTCCCCTCTTTACAGATGGATAAAGGTGAAAAGGCTGATAACGCTAAAGAGGATCTGGGGAGAAGTCACTGCTAGGACCATGAAGGACATAGCCATTAGACATGTTTAGAAGAATGTATCAGAACTAAAGTGTGTATATGCTTTGACCTAGGGACACCACTTCTGAGATTTATTCTAAGGAATTAAAAGTCATGCTTTATTGTAACCTATTGTGCAAGCAATGGAAATCATCTGGCAAGAGGGGCCATGAATAGAAGGGGAGAGAGTCTAAGCCTGTGAAAAATCGATCAGTCCTGCAACTCCTGGGCCCAGGAGTTACTGGTTCCTTCCCTCACTGAGCCGTTGACCAAAGTGACCCATGAGGTCCCCAGAACAAGACAGGATTCTGTCAAAGCTCTTCAATACCCACCCCAGGTCTGAGGTAGGATCCTGTTGCTGAAGAAACCACAGAAGGCCATCTACTAGCATCAGGGACCCTGCGAGGTCCAGAATGGTAACCAGCCCCCAGATGGTAGTTAGTGCAGTGCTAGAAGGCAATTTCATAAGCTGCCAGGGGAAGCAGGTCAATAACAGTTGGAATAAATAGAGACCACTGATAGGAAGCGCAGTCTGCAGCCATGAGTAGGCTGAACACACTTCCTACTGGGAAAGAAAAACGAACCAAGAAACGATCACTTGTGCAATGGAGGCACCAAAGCCTGGGGGAGGCAATCAACAGCTTTTAATTTGGCCAAATAATCCACTCAGTGACGGGGATCCCTTAACTGGAATTGGGGACTCAGGGTGAAATGCACAGGGAACCAAAATCTTGGAACCCCAAAGAGAAATGCACTTTATAAGAGATTTACAAAGAGGCTACAAACAATAGAATCTAGCCAATTCAGAAATGTGTATATCAGTTAACCTATACTGATCTCACTCTCCAACGGAGATACTGTTTGTAGTTTTCAGAAGGCAGCGAGAGAGCTGTGGTCTTTCCAACCCTACAAATGAGCTGCAGGCCAATAGCTGACATCCTGGCAAGAGATAAGCCACCCCAGACCTACTGTGGAGGCTCCACATGAAACCCCACAGAGAGTGGTGGGATGAGCAAGAGACCTATAACCACAGCCAATCAGTCAACCCAGGATAAGCCAGTGAGACAGACACCAACGATCTTTAACGCAACCTAAAGCAGAAGTAGAGAGACCCCCTAAGACCGCAACAATAAAGCAGACTTAATATTCACCCACCATGACTCAGGGAACTGAGCGGAAGAGGGGGCGGAAAGATTGTAAGAGCCACGGTGGAGGAGAATATCCAAAGACATGGTCCCCCTCAGTAACAACATACAAAGTGGGGGTGGAACTGGGTTGACTCCTAGGCTATCCATAATCCACTACCCCATGGACTGATCCAGACTGCCCACGGAGGAGGATATCCAGCTGATTGGGGACAGGGAAGAGGGAAATTGGGGAAGTGGGGACTCCAACACATTTGCTCACTCAATGTATCTAATTTATGGATAATAAAGGAAAAAAAAGAAAAATAGCTAATAGTAGGGATGAAGAGATGGCTCAGTATTTAAAGCACTTGCCTGCAAAGACTAACAATCCTGGTTGGATTCCCCAGTACCCACATAAAGCCAGATGCACAAAGTGGCACAAGCATCTGGAGTTTGTCTACAGTGACTGGAGGCCCTTGGCATACATACCCATTCCATCTGTCTCTCTTCTCTATATCTCTCTCTGCTTGCAAATAAGTAAATAAAATATTTTTTAAAACCCAAATGCTAACAATATAAATAGTATGGAACTACTAGGGATGTGAGATAAAACTGAGCTTAAAGGTTTATTTGAAATCTCTATTCTTACATCTCTTAAAGATACTGGAGCACTTTCTATCCTATCATTTGAAAATGGAAATATAGGATGTGGGCATGGTGGTAAGCACTCATAGGTAGAGGCAGAGGGTCAGGAGCTCAGAGTCATTCTTGGCCATATAGTGAGCTGAGTCCAACCTGGGCTACGTGAGACCCTGTCTCCCAAACAGTGACACAACAACGGAGCAGGAAGTAATATGGAGATATTATGCCCTTTATGTTAAAATTAAGTCTCCCCATTCTCAGGTGTGAGATAGTTTAAGAAGTCAGATTTGGACTTGGAACATGGCTCAACAGTTAAAGATACTTGCTTGCAAAGCCTGGTGGCCAAGGTTTGATCCTCCAGTACCCACGTAAAACCAAATATACACAGTGTGCATGCATCTGGAGTTCATTTGCAGCTGAAAAAGGCTCTGGCATGCCCATATTCTCTCTCTCTCTTCTGCTCTTCTTACAAACGAATAAATAAAAATATTTTTAAAACACAAAGTTTATTAAAAAAAAGAAATCATCAGGAAGAAGTAGAAGTAGAGAGGCAGTGGCATGTCAAAAGTCAGGTAAAAAAATTGAATTTCTGATTCATTTTGTTCTGAAATTATTTTCACTAAAGTCAGAAACTACACATTTTATGTCTCCTTTCTAAAGAATAAAATTTGCTAAAGGGAAAAATGTGCTCATGATGGAGCACTCCTATATTGCTTCAGATTAAATCAGGTATTTCTTGAGATGTTTGCTAACCTCAGGTGGGAAGGAAAATGGTTTGAGGCCAGTAACAGTTGCTGACATTCCAGTATTACTCTGCAGAGATGTCTTAACCTTCAACATCTTTCAACTTAGGTCTTTAAAACTCCTTCCAGTCAGAAATCTGCTGGGTTCTGCTCTGAGAAGGCTTTGGCCTGCCAGAGGTCATCGCTGAGAAGTGTCAGAGGGGTGCATGTGGGCCAGTGGCCTGGGATTTATGGAGGCTGCATTGTCAGCCTCTGACACTATATTTAGGAATTTCTCCCTATTACCCATCGTTCCAGAAGATAGCCATCTCCATGTCTGTAATATTCCTTTGATGCGAATTAAAAGTCAAAAATGAAATCTTAGAACTCGCTTATTTTCTGATGCTGCCACAACAAATATATATTATATAGATTCGTTTTCAATAATTCCCTTCAAAGAGAAGCCAAGGAAGTTTTTCTCAGCAGTTCCCCCAGAGCCAACTTGAGGACTGATTTATCTGTCTCTGATGTTGCCAGGAATGCAGGGGCTGTGCAGGCAAGCTCTATGGGGTGATGAACTGTCTGTATTCTAGAATATCTGCAGCAGGAAGAGAGGCTCCATCTGTCTAAGCTGGCTTGGATGCCATTCAACAGATGCATAGTTTAACTAAGGGTCACACACCCCATCTTTTTTTCCTCTATACTAACCAATACTTCCTTCTAAGAAATGCCATGGTATAAAGACCAAGAGCTTTTGAATCAGAAAATTGGAGTTTGAATCCTAAAGCTGTGGGAGCTTGAGAGAATGATCAATTTTTTTCAGATTTTCCTTTTTTCTTAAAACAGAGTTGCTGGAAAAAAAAGAAGTGACACCAGGCACCTAGTGAACATGGAGAACAACTTTAAAAATTACATTTTCTCCCCACTTTCCAGTCCCAGTCAAAGAGGTGATGAGTGAAAATATCATAGTGGAGGTAAATGTCACTGAGAAGAAGAAACAAAAGAGAGTCAGTGCCATTCACAGCCTTTTCTTCATTTGTTCATTCATTCATTCATTCAATGTATCTTCACAGATGCCTTGGATTTGTGTTGAGAGGTGGTGTCATTGTCAACTTGGGCCTGTCTGTGAGGGTGTTTGCAGGGAAGTTTAACTGAGGAGAGCAGACATGAACGCAGGTGAAACATCCCATGGGCAGGAGTCTCAGATTGCATAAAGATGGAAATGAGAAGTGAGCTGAGCAACAGCATTTTCCATTGCTTCTTAATTCCAGATACAATGTGACCAGCCTCCTCATATTCCCACCTCTGTGCTTTGTTGCCATGATGGTCTGCATGTCTTCAAATCATAAGCCAGAATCAATCCTTCTTAACTTAAGTTGCTTTTGTCAGGTGTTTTATCACAATGATAAGAAAAGTACCTGACAGAAGAGAATCAGGGACTGTGTAGATGAACTGTGGAAATGAACTAGAAGAACAAACTGTGGGAAAAAACTATAAGAATGGAACATGGGGTTTGACTCTTCTAAGTGTCTGTTACTATCACCCTGGGGCTGATTGTCAAGGTAGCATTAAGAGAAGTATTCATGATGTAGCTTCCTCTGCAATTTTTCCTGGGCCCTGGCAAAACCTATGCAAGCAGAAATCCATAGGCTACAAAGAGCTCACCACTAAAACAGACTGCCAACAGGCCTGCCATGACTCAGGGAACTTTGTAAAAGAGGAGGTGGAAATATTGTAAGAGCCACAGAGTGGGTAGAAATACCTTGAGACATGATTCCCTGATACCCCTTAGGGACTGACTGAGGCCTTCATGACCCCTCAGTGACTACCATAACCCCACTGAGGAGGGCCCCCAAGGTAACAGGAGTTGGGTGAGGGGACAAGGCCCCCAAGGTAACAGGAGTTGGGGTGAGGGGACAATAGTGTATTACTGTTAATATACATACATATATATATATATATATTTAAAAATATAAAACAAAACAAAACAGAATGGAAGGTGGGAAGAAACTGTGGGAATATTTCTTATGGACCTTTCAAATAACTTTTCTGAGATTATTCCTATGGGATGTTAAATTCCTAACTTGTCACTTGCCCTAAAGTTGTATCTTACAACCATGTAATCCACTCACATAAAACAATGTGACTAGGTGTTCTCTGCCTCAGTGTACCTTTGGCCTGAATGGCATAGATGACCAATATTAACAAGAAATGTTTAGAGATGCTGACTGATCTTAAGCTATGCTCTCTGCCCAATTTCCAAGGGGTGGAGAAGACTTGGAATGATTCCTTGAGAAAGTGCGGATGGGGACAGATGCCTCTCAACAAAGACATGAGACAAGCTTAGAGGCCCAGTTCTGAGCAGATCAAAGGTAAGGTGGTCTGGGGTACCAGAGGCCATTTATGCTGGTCAGCCCCTTCAACCAGTCGCAGGCCCCTCTGTCTCCTGGTGTTGAACTGGAATGCCTATTTTACTGACTGACACACCTAGCTCCTAAGATAAAAAGCAGTTCATGCAGCCCATTTATTGAGTGAAATAGATGAGATTTTCTTCTCTGTTGACATCTCTTCAAAAGCTTTTGGAGGGCAGATGAGATGACCTCAGACTAAAGCTGGAGGAGGCCTGATGGGTCTGCATGAAATGTATCTGTCTGTTTGTCAGGCCAGGACTCATCAGGGAACAGTGGATGTGCATGCTGTGTGCTTTAGTCATCGAAACAGCAAATGTTTACTTTCATGTGAACTCAGAGAAAAGAATGAGTGCACCCTTTCACTCTGCATGCTGTAGTGGATAGCACTCTTTAAGCAGTCTGGTTTTTGGTGTCATAATTTTTACTTCAGACTAATTAAATGTAGATAGAAGTAAATGATATGTATTATTTACAAAGGAAAAGCTTTCAAGATGAAACTATGAATGTACATTGATTACTTTTCTTCATTTACCTTATCCTTGTTCAAAGTGGGTGTGACTGTTTTCATTTTGCCTGTAAGTAAAATTTAGTTTTGAGAGGTGAATATTTTGTCCAAGGCCACACAAGCAGTAAGTGGCAAGTCCAGATGTGCCTCATCACTAAGCCCACAATCTACACTATGCTTGCTGAATGGCCCCTGTGTTACATAATGGCAATAAAAAGTGCATGTAATGTGTGTGGTATGACTTATAGTATAAGTATTGCAAAGTGCCATAGAAACCCAGATTTTTGAACAAGCCATTCTCCCAGGGAGGCCATAAAATGCTTCACAAGCTAAGCATCCCATGACAGAGTGACAGTAGGAGCTCAGGGGAGGAGAGGCTGTGTCTTGCCCAAGGTGGCAGAGTGGCAAAATTAAGACAGAACAGAATGCTTTCACAAAGCCTTTTGTACAAGTAAGGGCAGCATTACGGCCCATGGTGATAGAGTTCTACTGCAGCTAGGGGTAATTGATGGGGTAACCTGAAGGTAAAAAGACCAAAGTTTAGTTTCTGTGTTAGTCAGTTAACCCAAATGGCAGTCCCCCTGCATTGGGCCCAGTGTCTCATCAGAAGGTGGATGTAGTCGTGACAGGATGGTGTTCAAAAAGAGTTTATCTATCTCTAAGTTAAGAGCAGGGAAGGGTGTTGGAGGCAGCTGGAACTCATATGAGGATAAGAGAATGCTGATTCTCTCCTGATAGAGAACAACAGTCACAGACAAGCAATGCCATCACCTAGGCTGGTGGTGCAGGACTGTCATTCCAGCCATGCAGGAAGCTGAGGCAGGAAGATTAGAAGTTCAAGGCCTGTCTTGGTATCTCCACCTCCCCAACACTGGAATTACAAGCACACAACACCATGCCTGGATTTTAAAATGGAAAGTGTCAAGATGGAACTCATATTCTCACACTTGCAAGGTGAACACTTTACCAACGGAGTTAGTTCCGTCACACCAGCTTCTTTCTTTATGATCCTGGGGAGGAGCAGAGTTTAAAGCCTCAGCTGGGATAACTCAAAAGGCTGATGACTGGTTTACATATTGGTGCCCACCTCACCTGGACAATGGCTACCTGCTATCGTGGCAAGCAGATCACACTTAACAAAATCTATATATCGCAGATGTTGTAGGTCAACACAAATTCAAGGAGAGGAGCAGTTTTCCTCATATTTACCTCTGTTCCAGACCCTTGGGTCCCATTGCAGCCGCCTGTATCATCCATATGCCTTCATGGCTTTGGTGCTGTGAGGAAAGCTACCTTTCAGAATTCAAAGCCAGGGTGAGGGAATGGGCTTCCATTCAATCATCTCACCACCAACCCTGCTCCTTGTCATCGAAGAACCTGTCAGCCACAACAACTCCTCCCTGTCTGTGTCACCTCTGCACTTTCGTCATTGCCCTTTCCATGAGGGAGGGAAACTGACTCCCACATCTGAGGTCTCAGCTGAGTCATGAGGCTCTCTGTTGGCACTCACCACCTAGCTTTCAGTTTGCTCCAGTCATCAGCACCTCAGTAACGGAAAGCCAATGTGCTCTAACAATCCTAGTCTCCTTTTCTCTGCGAAGTATCTTCAAAGCCTTGGCACATGTTTGCCTGGTGGAGAAATTTCACCGGGACAGCTGCTGCTTATGGGTCTCCTAACACAGGATAAATCCAAGACTTGATCTGCTTGTCCCATGGCCTTTATAAAACATGGTGCCAGGGATTGAACAGCAGTCCCTGTGCCTCACAAAAGACACGTGAAAATCCAAACCCCAGGTCTTCAGAATGTGACCTTGTTTGTGAATGGTCTCTCTCCAGAGACATTTAAGTTCAAATTAAGTCATTTGGGTGGGCTTTGACCTAATAAGAACTGGTGTCCTTGTAGGAGGCAGAAGTATGGACACCAAGACAGGCATGCACAGGGAAAGATGATATGGAGACACACAGTGAAAGTGAGGTGCTGATGAGCAGCATGGAGCGAGGCCTCTCGAAGTAACTCCAAGGACTGTGAGACCTGCCAGAATGTAGGAAAAAGCCTGGGAAGATTTTCTTTCTGGGTTTTCTTTCTGTTGTTTGAAATCACTCTGTGATGCTTTGGAAGGGCAGCTCTGAGAAAGCCTATGTGTCTGGGGTTTCCAAGAAAGGGCTGCACAACCTCATGTAGAAAAACACAGAAAATGGATTCAACAGCCTCCACAGATTATACTGTGTTTTCTTGGGCAGCAGTTCCTCCACCCCACATACAATGTGGAGGAAGCCCAGACCATGTGGAAAGACCATGAGAAAGCACTCAATAGCTCACCCTCTGTGGTCCCAGCAGACAGCATAGCCACCACACCTCTAGAGGCCCCATCCCACCTCCCAGCCATAAAGTCGCCCATGGTATCTTCCCATCTGAGACCCAGAAATCCTCATCTACTGTGTCCTCTCTCCAAATGTGCAACTCACAGAAGCCACAAGTATGATAAAGTAGTTGCTACTACTTACCTGTAAGTGCAGGGATAATGAATTACACACAAAACAAACAAGACTGTCATGTCTCTGGGGCTGCTGAACCTTACAGATCTCGGTGCTGACCTGGAGGACTGTCAGCAAAGCATAAGCAGGCTCTGAGATAACCAAGTCTGCTTTCAAACACTGTGAAGCCCTGGGGGCATGTCCAGTTCCCTGCCCTTCTCCTCTTACTGACATGACTGCAACCTTTCCTGACACTTTCCATTCAATCCCATGGCATTGCCGCAAGTGGACATGAACCAGCTTTCCTTGAGAATTTTCAAGTATCTCAGTCCCCATTCTACTCAATCCACAACTTCACAGCAAACTGTGTGATGTTTTGGCTTCCTGGATTCTCACTTCCTGCTTCTTTATAAACACAACCTTTTTCACTTGTTTGTGATCAGATTAACATTGACAAAATTATTGCCTGTAACTATCATGCCAATGTTAAAGGACATTGGGGAGGTATATCAATTACTTTCTCATTGATGGGACAAAATACCTGACCAGAAACCCCTAAAGGAAGACAAGAGTTTATTTTCAGAGTAGTGTCTCAAGGGGAAGTCTGTGGTGGAGGAGAAAACAAGGCAGGAGCAGAAAATGGTGGATCTTCACTACACGGTGGAGGAAGCAGCTAGAGGGGCTTTGTAGAGATGAATCAGCCACTGATCTTGCTCTTGAAGGAATTTATATTCCAGTCAGAGAGGTAAAACTTTCAAGGGAGAAAGTGATATGTGACATAAAACAAATCAGGAAGAGTGGTGAAAATGCTGGGCAGAGGGGGTAGCTAGTGGTATACAGTGCCAGCTAGTGAGTCCTTGTTTCTCTGCTGCAAACCCACCTTGCCTTGACACGGTGTCAGGGACTCTGCCAACTACTCTTGGACTGTCCAAGCTGCCCATTCCTAGGTTCTGCGGATAGGGAACATGAAAGGCAGACTGTAAGGCTGGAAATGGGATTAGGACCTGCCTCTCTGGTTTGCCATCTGCTCCTGTGAGCTCACCTCAGAAAGGCTTTCTGGCCATGGCAGCATTTTGACAATAGCAGTCCATTCCCGTGGCAACAGGAGCCCAATTTGCAGTCTCTCTGGCTTCACAGAATCTCTCAGAGCTAACCATAACCATCTGTCTAAGTTTCAGTAATGACAAATTCTTCCTTTCATGCTCTTAGCCCCCAGTGTGGTAACTGCAGTTCTACTTCTGTGAAACCTAAGTATCTTTTTCACATTTCACTTACTCAGCTCACTGGTTTTGTTGGCTTGTTTGCTGTTTTGTTTGAGACAAAGTCTCACTGTGTAATCCATGCTGTCCTTGAACTAGTTAGCATCCTGCCTTCATCTTCTAAGTGCTGGGATTATAGGCATGAGCCATCATGATCATCTATCCACTAATATTTCTTAATGCTAACCCGTGAGAGGATAGAGTATTGACCCCGACCCCTTGTTGAGGGCGGAGGTGGAGTATGACTGGGAAGGGTTTGAAGGAGGTTTCTAAAGTATTAGGAATGCTAGTCTTTGAGTGTGTGGATGTATTCTGTGAAATTCCATATATTCTTTAGGTATACCTTTCTATGTGTATGTTACAATTTAAAATTTGTAACCAAAAGCAATATGAGTGTGTCTGTGATAGATAGATACAGGTAAAGAGAGAGGTCCTATTTGTAGATTATTATTAAGAAGAAATTGTACATTTTACTCAACCTGGATAAAAATAGCAGGTAAGGGCTAATGAGTTGGCTCAGTGATTAACAGCACTGCCAGTGCAAGCAAAACATCCTGAGACCACCCAAGCTTGATTTCCCAACATCTACATAAACACTTGGTGACCATGCAAGTCTGTTACCCCAGTCCTGAGGGGAGTAGAGAGAACAGATTCATTGAGGCATTCAAAAACCCCCAAGTTTCAGAATCAGCATGAGACTCCATCTCAAGCAAACAAGTAGATGAGCAATGTAGATGGACACCCTAAGTTCTCCTCTGGCCCCCATGTGTGCACATAGGGTGCTCCATCTGCACACACATGCATACGCCACAATGCTGCACACACACACATGTGCACACACACATGCACACACCATGCACACATTCACACATACACACACATGAAAAAGAACGAGAGATCAAAAATGATGTAAGCGGGAGGAATTGGCAGAGAGAATTCTTAGCTTCATGAATGTGACAAAATTGTGAAGTGAAATGCCTCACATGTGATGTAGAGGAGACCTTCAATATGGACTCCTGTCTTTCATTTTGCCACAGCTCCTCTAATTCTCTGGTTTGTGTAGGGGGCTACTGAGATCCCTACGAACACATGGAATCACCCTCTTTGGAATGGCTCATGGAATCATTTTCAATCACCCCAGGGAAGCTTTCATGGTCTATTTCTGGGATGGCTTGATCTGTCAAAAGCCTCTAAAGCTCTAAAAGGCCTTTAGAAAAGCAAGGGAGAGTGATGTGTACATGATGGCCTAAAAGAGAGGCCATGGGCTTTCAAAAGACCCTCAAATGAGCACTGTAGCTAGTCTTTTGAACCAATTGTCTGGCAGGATTTGGTGACTCAGAGCAAAGCATTTGAAGAAGAAGTATTTAGTACTCACTGTGGCACTACTGAAAAATTTACAAAGTCATTTTAAGCTCAGGTCTGACATTCTACACCTCATCTATTTTCCGTGGCACAGTGAAATTGCTTTTACAACGTTCCCAGGTACAGATACTAATTGCGGTGGTTCCCCATGACTTTTCTGTTAGCACTAAAACTTGGGACTGAGGGCAGTGTGCTGAGTATATTAATCAAACATCAGTTGGTTTCCTTTATGAACAGAGGAGCTGTCTTTTCCATGCTAAAGCTCATTCATGTAATCCAGTAAAATGCTTCACCTCATTCTCATCCCGCATCTTCAGTGCTGCGACCTTTAACAGCTATATTGACTCCATATTGTATCCACTATCTAGTGCTGAATGGCTTAAAACAATATACATTTATTTTACTCACATATCCTAAGTTTGGGCACAGCTTGGCTGGAATGGCTCATCTCTGCTTTGTGCAACATGAGCTGAGTGATTGAACAGGAGAGTGGACATGTTTTCTAGTTGGCCCACTGCTACAGTTGGGGTGCTGCATGTCATATGAAGCATCATATGCAACAGTTTGACTCCAGGATGGCACTCTGAGGAGGCAGGGCCTAGTGGGAGGTCCTTAGGTAACTATGCCCCTCAAAGGGATTGTGGATCCCTGCCCCCTCCTCTTATCACACACTCCACTACTTGTCATCCAACCAGTTTTGTTCCCACCATGATGTGCTGTTTTACCAAACGCCCAAAATGGTGGAGGTAATCAATCAAGGACTGGAACATTCAAATGTAACAAAAAAAAAAAAGCTGTCTTGTTAAATTTTTTAAAGTATGTTTTTGACCATTTCCTACACATTTTGATATATTTTATCATATTCCCTTCTCCCTTGCACTCTTTTGCCCCCTTCTTCCTAACAAGTCTTCTATACCTCTTCTACCCTCATGGCTTTGTTGGGACCCCAGGGATGAGCATGGCTAGTTTACCAGTGGCTATACCACTGAAGAAAATTTCTTTCCCTCCCCTACTAATTGCCAATAATTCCTCTGGGAGGGATGGCTAATTCTTTCACATATTTTATTATAGTGAATGAAAGCTGGATGGCATACCTACTCATGTGACACTCACTGATGTCTTCTCAGGTAGGAATTCAGCTTGAACTATTCAGCTGCTCAATCCTTGTTCTAGAGATAGAATGCATGATACTTTTGTGATCTAGCCATGGAAAATGGAATATCATTTCTGCCATAGTTTCTGAGTTCAAGTAGCCAAAGCTTTATCAAGACTTAAGAAAGGGCAACAAAAACCCATCTCTCCATGAAGGCATGACATGTTCTAAATAAAGCATATGGAATAGGAGATACTGGTACACTGTCTCCTTCTTTGGAAAATAAGATGTAGCAAGTGTGATGGTTAGGTTTTGTTGTCACCTTGATCTTTTTAATTATCTTGGGTGGGTCTCTGAGGATGTTTACAGGAAGGCAGCCTCTCAGCAAGGGGCAGTATGTAAAGAAGCTCAAAGAAGCTGGAGTAAACATCCTTTCCTGTATAGGTCATACAGGAAGAAAATTCCAGAGACTCAGGAAGCCATTAAGTCTGGGAAAGGGTTGTAAGACCTCACCTTAGGGCTATATAAAGAGGAAAAAATTCTCTCCTTGGCCCTCCTGCCTGTTTGCTATTGTGTGTGGTGGTGGTGGTGATGGGTTTTTCTCTCTGCCTGGACCTGTGAAAGAGGGCCAGCCTCTTTCACTGTTACAGAACTTCCCCTCAATCTATAGTTTCAATAAATATTTTCCTCCCCCAAATTGTGCCTGGTTTGAAGATTCATCCCAGTGGCATGTGGCTGACTGTGACAGATTTGGTACCAGGAGCGGGATGATTTGCTGAGATGAATCTGACCATGTGGATTTTGATCTTCTGGAACTTGTGTGCTGGAGGAATGGACATGGACTTGGTACTTGCAACTGAGGATGCCTTCTAGAGTGGTAAGCCAAGTTTTATAGACTATTCTGGTGAGAATTTGGAAATGCTCAGTGCAGAGAGAATTGCATTTGGAGGCTTGGCTTGTGAACTTTCTACAGGGAAAGAGAGACTGCAGAAAAACTTAATACAAGTGTGTGCCTGGGTCATGGGGTGGATGCATCCTACTGCCAATGCCCAGAGAGTTTGACCAACATTAAATTTAAGTAATGGATTGTGTGCTTGGCTATGGATATGGGACTGAGATTTTATGATTTGAAGTTAGAAAAACCTCAAAGCAAGTTTAACTTATTGGCAGAGACTGGCTTTTGATTATGGCCCAACTGCTTTACATTGAAACAATGGAGAGATGCCTAAGGTGTTTCCACCCAGGAAAGACAGAAAGATGGACTGTGCAAACTCTTTGGAAAGGAAATCGCTGAAAGAAAGGAATCTGCTCTTCAAGTCACATCTATTTTGTCCCTGAATTAACAACATGATTGTGTCCTGCATACCTGGCATTGCTTTTGGAAGCATGAGAAATGCATGCATGGAGTGGGTCATGAAGAGCACACGGTTCTAGGAGCCGCTGCTGAGATGCGGTATTTGGAACAGGGCATGAAGTCCCTGATTGACAAGTGAAACCATTGGAAGGTGGACTGTGGTTTGCAATGGAGACCCGAAGATGTTTTGGACATACCAGGGCTTTGTAAGGGCTACCATGTAGCACTGTTGGCTTGGGATGGAATTTTCCCCAGGTACTCAGCCAAGCTGGAGGGACAGAATCGGAAAATCCAGAGATTTGTCAGTCACTGATTGTGCTATGGGACTTAAATTGCAGATGTGGATGTTTGCTGATGTTTTTTAAGTTTGCATTGGCCCTGTCTGTCCTTGTTAAGCCTTGTAGCAGTTGGAAATGTTTGCTCTGTACCATTATTTGCTCTGTACCATTATATGTTAAAAGCATGTAACTTGTTTTGGTTTACAAAACTCGCAGTTCAGGGACCTTGCCTTATATTGGAGGGAGATTACATGTCTGCGGTTGTATGTGGGAGAGTTATATAATTATAGGTGGAATTATGATCTTGTTACTATCGTCATTTGGAAATTAAGTGTGAAGCAAGGAGATATGGTTTGATGTCAAGTTGACAAGGGGTGGACTTGTGATGGTTAGGTTTTGTTGTCAACTTGAATCTTTTTAATTATCTTGGGTGGGTCTCTGAGAATGTTTATATTAAGGAAGCCTCTCAGCAAGGGACAGGCTGTAAAGAAGCTCAAAGAAGCTAGAAGTAAACATCCTTTCCTGTATGGGCAGTACAAGAAGGAAATTCCAGAGACTCAGGAAGCTATTAAGTCTGGGGAAGGGTTGTAAGATCCTTCCCTAAGGCTATATAAAGGGGAAGAGATTCCCTCCTTGGCCCCCTGCCTGTTCCCTGTTCTGTGTGTGTGATGTTGGTGATAGGTTTTTCTCTCTACCCAGACTTGTGAAAGAGAGCCAGCCTCTTTCGCTGTTATGGAACTTCCCCTCAATCTGTAGTTTCAATAAATACTTTCCTCCCCCAAATTGTGCCTGGTTTGAAGATTCATCCTAACGGCGTGTGGCTGACTGTGACAGCAAGGATGTTGAAATTGTGGTTACCTCTAAGGAGTGGCAGGATGTACATCAGCACAAATGTGGGTGCATATGTGTAGGAGGTGAGGTGAAATTCTCAAACTGGAGAGGAGCCTTTGTGTCCTTATCCTCATATCATCATGAAGGAGTTTCCAGGCAAAGGAATTAAAGAACTACTTCTTATCTTTCACTCTAACTCTTCCACCCTTTTCTCCCCAGGAACAAAGTAGGGCTAGGTGCCAAGGCCACTGCATCTAAACTCAAACAGGACTTTGTTTCTTTCTTGTATTTTCTTCTGTGATCCCAACAAATAGCTGGAACTATGAGCTTTTGCCTCTGTGGAAAGAAGCCCAAGTAGAGCCTGGACAAGCAGGCTTACTGTCTTCTAACCCCATCAACATCTAGGTGGTCAACTTAGGGCTCTGTGAATACCTAGATCATAAGAAAGAAAGGTGAGATGAAGGCTTGCCATGTTCTCTGGTCTAGCCTCATCAGTAACGAGGCAGATACTCTTTCAATACCACAGTTGGTTGTCTGCTATTATTGTTTAGTTCTTTAAGAACCCAGTCAGTGTTGTTTCCATCCCTAAGCCTCCAAGCTATAGCTCAAAATTATTCTCTCATATAGAGGTGGTAGAGCTTGGGATAGGCCACTGCCAAGAGATACACTGCTTGCCCTGGGTACTGAAAAAGCAAGAGGACATGGTAAGAAGAGGGTTTGGAGCTTATCTGGATATTAAGGAAATGGATCTGTTTGAGCCTCTCACCTTACCCCAATCCCACTGCTTGAGCTAAGTGTCCAGATACTAGCTCCACCTGCCATGATCAAAGCTCTTATTCCCTATATGCTCCATAGTCTGGGGCTGAAGAATCTAGGAAGCACAACTTGCTTCTTTTACCTGGGACACTTGGACAACAAATATTTTTCCAACTTCTCCCACTGAAGTTGTAGTTCTATTCCTGGTAGTTATTCATTCATTCACTCACTCATTCATTCATTTATTCATGATTCTGTATTGAGTACCCACAGTGCTAGAAATTGAACATGAGATTGTGAATAAAACATAACTGATCCTTGCTTTTACAGAGCTTAAGCATCAAGTGGAAAAACAAATAAGAGACAGGGGAAAACATGAAATATATAATTATAAACTGTGGTAAGCAATGTGAAAGAACTAGATATGGTATAGAAAAATAGCATAACTAATCAATGTAACTCATTATGGACAATAAAGAAAAAAATAAAGTGAGTGAAGCATAATTGAAATAGGGCATATGCTATCTGATTTTGCCTATCATTCTGCAAGGCTGTAACCCAATTTTGCCCATGTCTAATGATGAGTAGTAACAAATGCCTACAATAACAAAACAATAATTATTGTAATGCTACTACTAATAATAATACTGTGTGCTTATATAGTACTACATTCCAGGCACTTATTTTCATTTTTATTCAGGATTTTAATACATAAAATGCTATAATTTAATAATATTCCCCTCCTGTTTCTTTTCTTTTCCCCCATTAATTCCAGTGAGCACCTTCCTTTTCCCAAATAGTCCTTCTGTTTTGATGTCTCATTCTGTCTTCTATGCCAAAATGGTGATGGGCTCAATATTGTTCAGGTCTTATGAGGACAGCAACTTCCATTATGAGAACATGAATGTACTGGTCAGTTCATATCTAGAGGACAGTGCCATAAAACACTCCCTACCACCCTGCAGCTCTTACAGTTTTTCCAAGCCCTATTTAACAATGTCTCTGAACCTTGGAGGATGTGATAGAGATGTCTCATTTTTGGTCTCCTCAGTATCTACCAAAATCTCCCTAGAGAAGCTTTTTGGGCTAGCAGTGAAAGCAGAACTAATTTTCTTTTCATCACCTCCCCTGAAATTTTATGTACACTCTGGAAGGTGGGATAGGGTGTCTCATTCAGTGCCAGGCAGATATAGTAGTGCTCCATGTTTTTCTATTCATTTTATTTTATTTTTATTTTTATTTTATATTTTTAATATTTTATTTATTTATTTATTTATTTATTTATTTATTTATTTATTTATTTATTAGAGAGAGAGAGAGAGAGAGAGAGAGAGAGAGAGAGAGAGAGAGAGAATGGGCACAACAGGGCCTCCAGCCACTGCAAATGAACTCCAGACACATGCGCCCTCTTGTGCATCTGGCTTTACATGGGCACTGGGGAATCGAACTCAGGCCCTTCTGCATTGCAGGCAAACACCTTAACTGCTAAGCCATCTCTTCAGCCCTATTTTTATTTTTTAATATTTTATTTATTTGCAATCAGAGAGATTCAGGCAGACATACACACACACACACAGAGCATGGGTGTGCCTGTGCCTCTAGCCACTGCAAACAAACTCTAGATGCATGTTCCTGCCGTATCTTCCCTGCTGTGCTGGATTCTACCATCGAGAAGTGTAACTAAACTGACTCTTTTAGTTTTGGTTTTTCAAGACAGTGTCTGACCTGGAACTCACTACTCTCAGGATGGCCTTGAACTCACAGCAATCCTCTTACCTCTGTCTCCCGAGTGCTGGGATCAGAAGTGTGCACTACCACACCTGGCCCTAAACTGATTTTTGTCAGGTATATTTTCAAGCAACAAGAAGTTAACTCATACAAGCAATATACAAGAATTCCTATTAGTCCACATCTTCACCAGCACTGGAATTTTCTCATTTTGCTAATCTAGTGTATGAAAGTGGTACCTCATATTTGTGGTACTGGGGATTGAACTAGAGAGCCATGCCTCATCACACATTCCACTACTGAGCTATATCTCTGACCTTATTTTATTGACAATAATTAGATACATTGTATGAGCAAGTCTTGTGATGGTACCCCCATTTTCCTCTTCCCTGTCCCCAACCCTCTGGGATCCTCCTCATAGGGCTTGCTGGATCAGACCATAGGTGGTTATGGATTGTATGAAACGTAGCCAAATTTTTTTCCTTTGTGTGTTGTTTTCTCTGTGTGTTGTTCCTGAGGGACAATGACTGGATATTCTGCCCCACCATGGCTCTTACAGTCTTTCTGCCCCCTCTTCCACTCAGTGTCTGAGTCATGGTGAGTGAGTTTTAAGTATGCTTTACTGTTGAGGACTTAAGAGTCTCTGTATTTCTTTGGATTACGTGGGGTATCCTCAGTGTCTGTCTCCATTATCCTTTCACAAGTCATCTGACTTGCTATGGAGGTAGGTCTCTTGCTCATCTCAAAGGTTTCATTTAGGCCGTATATCATAAGTTATGGGTGGTTAATCTACCACCTGGGTGACAGGCAACATCTCAGGGCCTGTTAGTGGAACTGGATTGTCCATAGTTCTCACTGCCTTCTGAAACACACTAACAGAATCTCCAATGGAGAGTAAGATCAGTATTGGTTAAATGAGACAAACCTTGATTTGATTAGATTCTAATGGGTATAGCCTCTCTGTAGATCTCTGGTTAGTGGGGGTTTCACCTTGGAGCCCATGTTCTTGGTCCCCATAAGAGTTTACCATGGATCCCAGTTCCAGTTAAGGGTTACTTGCCACTAAGCGGTCTTAGCCAATTAGCAAGCAGTTGATTACCCACCTAGGTTCAGCACCACTATTGCACAGATAAGTACTTTTTGGCTTGCTGGTCTCTGCCATATAGCAGTATCTGTCCCTATTTTTTTTAATGTTTTAAGACAAAGTGTCACTGTGTTTCCCCAGCTGACCTTGAACTCATTCTGCTGGCATTCATCTTGCTCTCATCTGCCTTTGCCTCTCAAACAGCTGAAATTTTAAACCTACATCACCAGGACTGGCTTACAGTAAGGTATTTCAATTTTCCACAAAATTTGCTTAACATTCTCCAGCCAGTTCTTTTCATCAAAAGCCTGTCCTGTATAGCATCTGGGCCTCTAGGTGTCCATAAGAAGAGTATTCTGACCATATGATGAATTCCAATCCCAAACTTTCTTTGTCTCACAGTGGTACTGTTTCCTGTGGTGCAACAGGAATTCATTTCCACTTAGCCTGGAATTGCCTCAAGTCCTAGCTTCACAGGTATATAATTGGATTTATTTTTATATGCTGTCTTGAGTTTTGAGGCCAAAACATCAGGCAGACTATAGAAACTTGGTCATGCGTGCCCCCTCTCATACACTTCTTCCATTGCAAAGGTGGTCAGAGATGTTAATCTCCAGGCAGAGAATGTGGCCCTGGGAGAGTCTATCCACAGGGGATAATAGTCCTTTGAAATAAAAAGTCAGAACTAAGTGGAGATAGAGAGAGTGGCTAAGACATGCAGTTAGTTATGGACTGAGAAAGACATGGGAATCTATGTTTGGAATCTTTCTAACTTCTGGGACTCCCACTTAGGAGTCTTCACTGCCATATCACCATGAAACACTTGAGCGTGTAGTGTTCCTTGAGGTTTTCTGGATATACACTTAAGATTCTTGCTTATCTAGGTATTTTCATAGTGAACTCACCTGAATAAGACTAGTAAGACTGCTCCTCAGGCAGGAGGACAATATGACTGGGAAAATGATGACTTCTTCCTTCTTACACAGCTCTTGGGGATGGGAAGATGGCACAGTAGTTAAAGGTGCTTTCTCGCAAAGCCGCCAGGCCCAAGTTCCATCCCCAAGTTACCCAAATAAGTCAAATGCAAAAAATGGTTGAAGTGTCTGGTGTTCGTTTGCAGTGGCAAGAGGCCATGCATGCCCCACCTCCCCCCCACACACATGCAAATAAAGTTTTTATAAGTTGTTTTTTAAAAAATAAGAGAAATTCCTTTTGACCTCGGACCTCAATAGCTCAAAGTACCTCCAGCATTATTTCAGAACTTCTGATCTTTTAGTCTAAAGCTTGTTCTAAGTAGATAAATGTTAGCATATCTGTGAATTATTTAATACAATAAATAAAATTATTTATCTGCATTTTCTGGGATGAGATATTATTCATATTTTTTCTAGACCCTTGAAAATGTCTATGACTCAAAACTTGTAGACTGAAAGTTAAATCTAGGTCTTTTGGCTTTGTTCCTTGAACTTTTTCTATAGATCAAATATCATGACTTTCTATATTAAAGCATTAGGGTTTTTTAAAATAATTTCTCTGCATCTACTCTGTGTACCTAACTTTTATTTCCCTTGGATCTCTCTCAGCTTGACTTGACTATTTTTATCTTAAAAGAAATAAGGTACAAGTGTTTCTGTTTCTATTTGATGCATAAATAAATAGCAATAGAACAATGTTCAGAGAGTCAAAATTGTATTTTAAGTTGGAAAGTGACATCTTTCTTGCCTCTTGTCTCTGCAAAGGCTTTCAGGTTGAAAGAATAGGCATGTCTAAACCATCCATCTCTGCACTCATTCCCTTCCTCCCCCTGGCTCACTCTCACCCACCAAATATAATTCCAAATTCCAGGACATGCAGGAGGAAAGGGAGAGACCTAGTGAAGTCACGGCAATATTGTGTAAAAGAATGAAAATCCTTTAAAGTGCCCAAAGCCCAGTCCAGGCTAAAAAAAATAAAACTTTGTTATGATTATACTGAAATCTCATAAAGACAAAGGAGAAAGCTAGTGAAGGCACTTTTAATACAAAAATGAAAGTCGTAGGAAAGGAAAACCCAAACACCTTTCTCATGGATGTGTAAAAAAGATATTTTTTAGTTGAAACAATTTTTTGAAATAACAAATTCAGAACATAGACTAAGAAGGTTCTGACCTCAATTTACTGATGGGAAAAGGAAACCTGGTGGCAATGCCACTGGGGCACTAGGGAGAGGTGCCGGCCCTGCCCGAGGGGTGCTGGTCTCAGAGGGACTTCCTCTCAGACTTGCAGTGAGATCAGTGACTGCATTCTTCATGCTTGGTGCCCATCAAAAGGAGATCAGAGAGTAGTGGACAGATAATTTGAGATGATCAACTACAAGAAACGAATACACAAGAGTGTTCCTGGTCACTGTCATCATCCAGAAATATAGATCTTTAGACAGCTTTCAAGCCATCACTTTGAGAAATCATTTTTATTTTCTCTTCTTTTGGATTAAGGGCAGTGATTTCACTTTTTTAAAACCATATTTTCCATGTTCTAATTCTTGCCTGTGTTTGAAGAATGCCATCACTTTGTTCAGAGAACACAAGCAAAGAGATTGTTTTTCAACGAGAATTTTACAAGTGGGAGATGATTCGCCTTTAAAAACATTCTCACACAGATAACACGACAATGGATTTACTGTTAAATTCTCTTGGCAATGTGCAGAGCAAAAATAATATTGTCTGATGACACTGAAACAAAATAAAGACTAATTGAGAGGGGGAGGGTGATATAATGGAGGGTGGATTTGAGAAGGAGAAGTGCCGGTGGGAAGGGACGGCTTGTCTATAATTATGGAAGCTGTCAATAAAATGTTTAAAAAAAGAAAAATAAATAATCTTGTAAAGACAACCAAAACATATTTCACCTGTTTTGCTTCTTTAAAAAAATTGTTGAGGGGCTGGAGAGATGGCTCAGCGGTTAAGGCACTTGCCTCCAGTGCCTAAGTCCCAGGTTCAATTCCCCAGGACCCACATAAACCAGACCCACAAGGTGGTGGCCCTGGTGTGCGTTCTCTCTCTCTCTCTCTCTCTCTCTCTCTCTGTAGCTCTCTGCTTGAAAATTAATAAATAAAATATTTTTTTAAAAATTGTTGAGTTGTAAAAGTTATACTGAAATATGCACAAGATACCAATATATAGCTTCACAAATTACAAGAAAATGGATTCTTCTCAATATAGTCAGGTTGGGTAACAGAGTCTCTTTTATGTCCCTCCTTGTCACAAATCCATCTCTCTGTGGTAGCCATGATTCTGAATGCTTTCCATTCATATCTTTGTTCTGTATAGTTTGACAATCTAATCATGTATCACTGAACAACATAGTTGAATCACACAGTGCCCAATTTAACATTTTTATTCACTATTATGTCTAGATCATGGCACTTTTGCTAACTTTTATTTTGTAGTGTTCCATTTTTAGATTATCCTGCCATTTATTTATCCACTTTCCTATTGAAGAACTCCAGGCTGGTTCCAGTCAGAGGCTATTGCCAAGAACGTTGTTCTGGAAATTCTGGTTCAAGTCTTTCAGAGCATGGGAGCATGTGTCTGTGTAGGATATATACTTAGCTGTGGAATTGTTGGGTCATGAAAGAGTTAGTGATGTTAGCTTTATTAAACACTACCAGACTCCTTCTAGAGTGGTTATGCTTTGCTTCGGCTTTTCTGTTCAATGATTATACTGGTTTATCCAAGTCATGTGGTTAAGGACTGCACCTGGTTTTCCTGGCAAGAATAAATTGGTAATTTGGTTTAGGGACAGCTTTTTTGCCAACTCTTATTTTCCTTGATTAAATTTCCCCCAAGTGCTATACCACTTCAGACATTGTTTCTCTTGCTTTTGCCCTGATGACTTGGTCATCTTTTGTTTACTGACCTTTGACCTGTATCAGTACAACTAGATGCAAGTTGTGATTAGGGGACCCAAAAGAAAGCAAGTGTCAGGGAAATAATTTGCAGGGGACATAATTCCCCCTTGGGTTTAAAGCATTTGTATGAAAGCTTCTTTGATACGTAATACAATCTGGTTTTTAAAAAATTCTTTATTTTTAAGGCAACATAAGTGATGCCAATGTAACAGAATGACTTAACACAGCTAAATGCCAAAGTGGGATTTGAAATACCAATGTTTTCTTCCTTACTACTGGAGCCCCGAAGGATGTTATGAGTATGCAGGCATCTTCATGGCAGTCTGTCACCTTGAAAGCTCCAGAAATTGAAAGCTCATCAAGTTCATTCGTGGATCAGTACCATTTCTACTTATTAATATTTTTAGTATCTGCTTTATAAAGCAGACACAGAGTGAAGAGCTTTTAAAAATAGCCTTCTAAGTCTATACATTGTGTTGAAAGGAGTTGGTTATATCAGCATTTCTGTCCCATACCTCCTTGCTGGCCTCTATGTGGATATATAATGCACTTGTGTTTGAGCTAAGACTTTCAAAGATCTCTAGAGACTTAACCATCCCTCATCTTTTCTTCTGAAAGGCTCTTCTGATGAGTATCATTTTATTTTTCTATCCAAAGACAGGCTAATCATTCAAAATTTGAAATTAGTCTGACTTGTGTGGCTGAAGTTTTGCTTAGCTCAACACTGAGCAAATAAAGAGCTCTCATATAAAATGCAGGAAACCCTTTGCATGTTCATGGTGAAGTTAAAGATGGTCTTTCCAGTTAGTAATGTGATAAATTTTTGGTATTAAGGGTCTATGAGAACCATAAACACCTGTATTGGTCAGGGTTCTCTAGGGGAATAGAATCAGCAGAATAAATTGTAGTAAACAAAAAGGGGGTTATTGGATTAGCTCACAGCAGTCCCACAATAGCAGTCTGCTAGTCAGAGAGTCAAGGAACTAGTCGCTGCTCAGTCTAAATGGCTGGATGCCTCAGCAGTTCCAAGCTAGCACTGAAGGCCTAAAGGCTTCCTGGGAGCCACTGGTCTTCAGTCCAGGCTGGAAGGCTGAGGAAGCTTTATTCCAATGCTGAGGAAGCCCCAGCAGGCAGGGAGAGTCAGGTTTCTTTTCCCTTTATATAGCCTTAGGGTGGGGTCTTGAAACCCTATACCAGACTTGTTGGATTCCTGAGACTCTGAAATTTCCTTCTTGCCCCGCCCTCCCAGGAATGGACATCAATTTCCAGCTTCCCTTAGGTTCCTTACATCCTGCCCCCTACTGAGAGGGCTGCCTTCCTGTGAATAACATCAGAGACCCATCCAAGATAATTAAAAAGATCAAGTTGACAAAAAAAAAAAAAACCTAACTGCCATAACAACAACTATAATTTTTTAAAGCAGGGTCTCACTCTAGCTCAGGCTGACCTGGAACTCACTCTTCAGAGAGCTTGGGCTGGCCCCAAACTCATGGTGATCTCCTAGCTCAATCTTCTGAGTGCTGGAATTAAAGGCATGTGTCACCATTACTGGCTTCCAATGTGATTTTTGAGCTTGTTGTTATTATGGTTTGAATGCTTGTCTTCTCTATAATTCATGTTGTAATTTCATTGTCATTACAACAGTATTAAGGAGCTGGCCTGTAGGAGGTTAAAAGATCTCAAGGGCTTCACCCTCGTGGGTGGGACTCATGACACTATAAAGGATGGGTTGGGTCTCTTTTGCCTCTTTGTCCTTCTAGTCTACTATGTGAAAAAAATATGCAGTCTTCAAAGAACAATTTTGACATCAAAAGTGTGAATCCTGCTGGCACATTGATCCTGATCTTCCCAGCTGTCAGAACTGTAAGTCAATAAATATCTATTCATTATAAACTATTCAGGCTGAGAATGGTGGCACAGGCCTATCATCCCAGCACTAGGAGGTTGACACAGGAGGATTGAGAATTCAAGGACTAATTTGGTGTTTTGAATGTAATGTGTTTCCCCATAGACTCATGTGCGTAAACATATGCTCCCCAGTAAAGCAGTACTATTTGGGAAGACTGTGGAACCTTTAGGAGGTAGAGCCTTACTGGAGGAAGTATGTCACTGGGGGTGGGCCCTGAAGTGTTACAATCTGACTGCTTGCCATTCTTTCTCTACTTCCTCCATGATGATGTGACTATGTGATGCTGTATTTCTGCTCCTGCCATGCTTTCTCCACCACGATGGTCTCTACTGTTCTGGAACTGCATGGCAAAATAAACTCTTTCCTTCCCTAAACTGCTTTCAGTTGGGTATTTTGTCCCCATTACAAGTAGGTAACTAATAAAGTTACGTAGTAAGTTCCAGGCCAGCCTACGTTATATAGTGACACCTGCCAAATAAATAATATTCTCCAGCTTATGACATTCTGTTACAGCAGCACAGAATGCACCCAAAGCTTATTTTATGTCTATGTAAAATAAATGATACAAATCCTGACTTTTGGGAGATTGACATCTAATTGTGATTATGCAAACACAGGGAATTTACTGAAGAGTGCATAGTAGAAGATAGAGTATATATAACATGACTTTGGGAGGTTCAAGGAAGAGGAACTCCACAGTCATAGATGGAAATGAGGACCAGAAAAGGGTCTAAAGAGGTTAACAGGCAGGACAACAGTAAGAACAGCACCCAGGAAATAGGAAGACAGCAGGTGTGGATGGCAGAGACTGTTCCTGATCCTGACCTGGCAGGACCATGTTTCTGAGCTGAGAGAAAATATTTTGGCTTCCTAGATGTGGACTCTCATCCATGGGTGGTATGACATGATTTTTTTCATATAGTACTGTTTCTTTAAGTTAACTTTAATGGACAAATTATAATGGTATATTCATGATATACAAGATACTTTCTATATGCTATAGAAAAACTAAGTGAAGGTCATTAACATTGTTATAATTTTATAGTAGAAAGATTTGGGGGCCAAAATTTGTATAGCAATTTTCAAGAACACAGAATATTACTTTTAACTTTAGTTGTACAAAAGCTGTCTTGAATTTATTTCTCCTAACTGAAATTTTATGTTTTTTGTCCAATATCTGTCCAACTTCCCCCAGAGTCTCTCAGGTTCCAGAAACCTCCATTCTCCTTCTGCTTCTATGAGTTCACCTTTCTTTAGAATACCCATATAAGATGTTGTATTTGATTTTCTATGTTTGTCTTACTTAACATAATGTTCTCTGGATATATAACCAGAGATATTATATGTGTGTGAATATATACCTATAGATGACATAATTTCCTTTTTAAGGCCAAATACTATAACATTGTATATACATGTATCATATCCTGTTGTCAATTCTTCCATTGATAGACTTGGGTGGGTTACACATCATGGCTATTAAAAATAGTGCTTCAAAGAATATGGGGATATAGATATTTCTTCAATACCAGTAGTGATAGTGCTGACTCATATAATCTACTCAAATTCTCATACATGGCACAATAATGGCAGGAGTCACTTCTAGAAGGACTTATCCATCAGGGCTCATACCACCAGATAAACAGGCAAAAAAAAGGGGACATTTTGTCAGCAGTGAAAAAGAACTAGTGAAAGACTTACATGACCACATGGCTGAGCACATGGGATGTGTATCAGTTACTTTCTCGTTGCTGCAACAAACATCTGACAAGAAGCAGCTTAATGAAAAAAAGATTGGACTGGCGAAATCGCTGTGGTTAAAGGTGATCCCTTGAAAAGCCTTGAAAATATCCTGGTTTGACTCCCCAGTCCCCATGTAAAGCCAGATGCACAAAGTGACACATGCATCTAGAGTTTGTTAACACTGTTAAGAAGCCCTGGTGTGCTCATTCTCTAGGTCTCTTACTCACTCTCTCCTTGCAAGTAAATAACGTAAATAATTTTTAAAAGGAAAGGTGTTATTATTACTAATATTTGGCTTATAGCTCCATGTTATAGTCAGGAAGGCATGAAGGCAGGAGCATGAAGCAGCTGGTCACATTGCCTTTTGTAATCAGGAATCAGAGAGTGATGAATCCTGCTCAGCTCACTTCCTCATGTTTATTCATTCCCAGATTTCAGCCCATGAAATGGCACAGTTAGGGTTGGTCTTCTCACCTTAACCTAATCTAGAAAAATACCTCACAGATATGTCCAAGGAATTTGTTTCTGTGATTCTTCTAAATCCTGTCAAGTTGACAACCACAGATTAACCATCACAGTGTGGCATGATGTACATGACACCAGTGGAGCTGTGCAGATAATGACCTGAAAATTGTTTTGTTTTGGGGCCTAAGATGAGTAGGTGGGTAAAGAGCCATGGGAACTCATGGAAATTGGGCTGTATATAATGTCTCCTGAAATCAGTGACACTATATGCATACTAGGTTTTAAGCTATATGAACATTCACATCTTAAAGGTATTTTCCTGACACACAGACACTTAGATAAGAATGCACATAGAGACTATCTGAAGTCTATCATCAGGCGAACAAGTAATAAACTGGAGAATATCTGTACAATGGAATACTACTATACAGTTTTTATGGAGAACCACTATACGTCATAACCTGTGCTGTTCAGAAGAGGTCACACAGGGTACAAGCTAGTACAATGGCTCCATTCATTCCAAGACAGGGTACAGATGAGAAGGTGCCAATGCTAGAAGCAAGGACTGCAAAGGTGCCTGAGGAAACTTAAGGGAGTAATGGAGACATGTTTTTACATTGCTGGTGGTTGTTTTGGAAGTTCAAGTTGCTAACAAAGCTCAAATTATACACTTTAAATTTGTGTAGTTTATTATATTTGCTACCTAATCAATTTCATTTTAAAATATTTTATTTATTCATTTTCAAGCAGAGAGGGAGAGAGAGAGAGAGAGAGAGAGAGAGAGAGAGAGAGAGAGAGAGAGAGAGAGAGAGAGAGAGAGGAGAGAGCTGGCTTATGTTGGTCCTGGGGAATTGAACGTGGGGCCTTAGGCACTGGAGGTAAGTGCCTTAACTGCTGAGCCATCTCTCCAGCCCTCAATTTCATTTTAAAAAGAGCTGAAATTTCAAATAGTCTTAAAAAATTATGTGATTAGAGATAACTTATTAATGGTGACATTTTAGTTTTTAGTCCCTTAGTGTATCTTATATGATCTCTATCCTTTAATTTGTCCCTGATAACAATTTTAAAAATTATAATTATACAATTATGTGATAATTGTATAATTGTATATAATTATGCCGTTATAAAAATATTATGGCATTTTCATAAATGCATATAATATACTTTAATCATATTCATCACTTACTGCCTTCTGTTGCCTTCCCTTGATCCCCTTCCTCTTCCCAAATAGTCCCCTTTATACTTTCATGTTTTTATCAAAAATTTAGATTCTGCACATGAGAGAAAACATAGAATATGTGTCTTTCTCAGTCTGGCTTCTTTCACTTAACATGACAATCTTAATTTTTTCCATTAATTTTTCTGAAAATGACATGACTCCTTTCTTTTTATAGCTGAATAACAGTCCATGTATATATGTCCTGTTTTCTTAATTCATTCATTGGTTGATTGGCACCTGGGCTAATTCCACACCTTGGCTGTTGTGAACAGTGCCATTATACCTATCAACAACTTTTACTTAAAAAGTGCACTGTTTTTCCTGGAAGAATAGACAAAATGAGATACCTATATGAATCAGGAAATCAAAAGAATTTTAATTATAATAGTTCTTTTTTAAATAAATTTCTTTTTTAAATATTTCATTATTGTCCATAACTAGATACACTGAGTGAGCAAATAATGTGTTGATGTCCCCAACTCCCCGATTTCCCTCTTCCCTGTCCCCAATCAGCTGGATATCCTCCTCCGTGGGCAAACTGGATCAGTCCATGGGGTAGGGGGTTATGAATAGTCTAGGAGTCAGCCTGGTTCCACTCCCCGCCCTTTGTATGTTGTTACTGAGGGGAGCCATGTCTCTGGATATACTCCTCCACCATGGCTTTTACAATCTTTCCTCCTCCTCTTCTGCTCAGTTCCCTGAGTCATGGTGGGTGAGTATTAAGACTGCTTTATTGTTGAGGTCTTGGGTGTCTCTGTACTTCTACTTTAGGTTGTGTTGAAGATCATCAGTGTGTGTCTCGCTGGCTTATCCTGGGTTGACTGATCGGCTGTGGTTATAGGTCTCTTGCTTATCCCACCACTCTCTGAGGGGTTCCATGTGGAGCCTCCACAGTAGGTCTGGTGTGGCTCATCTCTTGCCAGGATGTCAGCTATCAGCTTGTGGTTCATTGGTAGGGTTGGAAGAGCCACAGCTCTCTCTCTCTGCCTTCTGAAAATTAAAAACAGAATCTCCATCGGAGAGTGAGATCAGTATAGGTTAACTGAGATATGCATTTCTGAATTGGCTAGATTCTATTGTTTGTAGCCTCTTTGTAAATCACTTGTAAAGTGAATTTCTCTTTGGGGTCCCAAGATTTTGGATCCCAATGTATTTTGCCCTGAGTCCTCAGTTCCAGTTAAGGGTTCCCCGTCACTGAGTGGATTACTTGGCTGAATGAAAAGCTGTTGATTACCTCCCTAAGGTTTTGGCCTTTAATCCCAATACTCTGAAAACAGAGGTAGGAGAATCTGTGTGAGTTCGAGGACAACCTGGGGCTACAGAATGAGTTCCAGATCAGCCTGGGCTAGAGTGAGATCCTACTTTGAAAAATAAAGAAAAAGAATCTTCCCACACATATTATCCCTTTTATATTTTAAATGCAAATAGTTGCTACAGCACAACTCAACAATTATAGTTTACAATAATTTATCTTATATTTTATGAAAAAATGGAAGACAGGAGTTCAAAGCTTCCAAAAACAATGAAATTTTAGGAACTGGGAAGTACTAATTAATCTGCTTTGACCACTTCTCATTGTATCCTTGCATCAAATGGTCACCTTACTCCACATAAAAATGTACAATTACTATGACTTAATTTTTTCAAATGTAGATGCATTCCAGTTTGACTATGAATAAAATTAGAATAATGCATAAAGCATGTAACTCCATTCTAAAATCCTTTATGAAGTGATTATAGGTACTTCACCTGATCTATTTTTAATATCATGGATAATTCAAGTTGAGTCAATAAGCTGAATCAATTCCTGGCTCCTTTTTCTCTATTAGGTCTTTGCTGAGTTGGCAGGAATATCCATCATGGGTTAGCTCCAACAAATAAGATGACAGCTGTGCAAGCTTCTCTCGGGAGCCAGGTAAACTTTAAAGGGCCTCCTTCACATGATGCGATAGTGGCTTTCTTTTTCTGTGACAGTTTCTTCCTTTTTTCTCCACTGGGGATGAGCCGATTACAGTCATAGCCCAACAAGAAGCTTTGATCAGATAGGGATGAATCACCACGCTGCTACTAACTTTCTTTGGTTTGATCATATCAATTACCAACTTGGAAAGTGGGCTTGTTGGAGGCTGCAGCCTGTCTACATAGCTGGTACAGTGGAGCCAAGGAGGGGGATGGTGGCTGAGCAGAGGGCTGTCACTTCACCATCTTGACTATGTGAGACCCTCATTTAAAGGATAAACAACTTGGAGATGGTTGTACTCTGATACATTCAGCTGGCACCATGTAGCACTGAAGCCTTCATCCTCTTCAAAATCACATTTAAAGCATCCATTATAATGCATCTGGAGTAGCAAGCTGCTCTGGATCTTGGAGACATTTGTGGATCACCTGAGGAGTGGTTGAAAATATCAAGGCCAAGTGCCACCAGAGAGATGCTGACTGAAGTGGTCTGGGATGAGGTCCAGGCAAGGGTATTTTTAAAATGCTCTCCAGGTGTTTCAATATGCAGTCAGGATGGAGAACTACTGATTTAGAGGCAGGAACTTTGCTTTTACAGTGGTATTAAATAAGTGCAAAATATTGAAGTTTTTATAACCTACATTAATTCAAAAGGCTTTGAAATAGGTTCCAAAAATATCCTTGCTCCCAAGATTTTTTTTCAAACCCTGAACATTGTAATTAAATAAATGAAAACCAAAACAAGACTGAGGTAGCATTCTTTCCCACTGGTAAAAATTTTAAAGATTGATGAGATCCAGGAATGATGAGACCATGTGGAAATGGTAATGCTGATATAACACACATCAGAGTGAAAATTGGTGCCAGGTTCCTGGAGGGCAATTTAGCAATTTAGCAAAAAGCCTTGTACCAATTTGTCTAGCACTTTCACTGCTGAGAACTTTCTTGAAAAATTTCACCAAGATAGAGGTTTAAGAATATTCATTGTGATATGCTTGTAAACATGTAAAAGTGCAGAAAACCAAGGAATCTGACACACAAAAGATCAGTTAAGTAAAATTTTGATATATTAATAAGATGGAAGGCTGGGGGCATTAAGTCTCTCTCTGAAGCTGTGAAGATAGCTCAGTTGGTAAAATGCTTGTCTTGCAAGCATGAGGACTTGAGTTCAATCCCCAGACCCACTGGAGAAAAAGCCAGACATGATGGTACATACCAGTAATCCCAACCCAGAGGAAACAGAGACAGACAAATTTTGGGGTTGGCTGGCCAGCCAGTCTAGCTTACTTGGCAAGTTCTGGGCCAATGAGAGACCATGCCTCAAAGATGAAAGATGGTATGTCTAATGGTCCTCTGCCCTTTGCATGCATGTATATATACATACATCTCTATATACATGCATGTATACATACTTACATGCATGCACAGCACCCACCAACATATGAACATGCATACACACATGCATAAAATACTCTCCTTCTATATATGCTGATACCAAAAAACTGTTGATCTATTATTAACATGAGCGAAAAGTGCTAAATTTTTGTAATTTATGTTTGCTTTGTATACATTCAAATAAATGTAATTTTAGTTTGTGTTTATAGATGCATTTTTTACTAAAGAAATGTCTTTATATTTGGATAGAGTTTAGGAGAAGAAAATTTTCATTTTTGTTTTGTATCCTTATGTAAAGTTTAAATATTATATATATATATATAAATATTGTGTGTGTGCGTGTTCTGGAGCAATTGGGGTGATGGAGTAATGTTCTATTTATTTTCTTTATTGTATAAAGTTTTTAAAGTGAGAGTATCTAAAGTAGGTGGTTTAAGAATGAATGGATGGAGCTAAGGAGATGGCTCAGTGGTTGAGTGCTTTCTACACAAGCATGGGGGCCTGAATCCACCTGACCTTGATTCCCTAGCACCATGTGAACAGCTGGACATGGTCACATACTAGAGCCTGGTGATCAAAACAAACAGACAAAAAGACAAAACTAACAGCTGAGTGAGAGATTCCATGTCAAGGAAATAGGTGGATGAGTGAAAAGAGAAGGGTACCCAAAATTCTTTTCTGGCCTCCACACGTGTTCTCAGGGCACACACACACACACACACACATCAAACCACACATATTCTACAAATACATACCAAAAATCAAAGAAAGGAGAAAAATAAAATGAACTAAAGAGCAAATTTGAAATGCAGAATGCATGGCACCAGGTCTATTCATTGCTGAAGCTGGGCTCCACATTGAGCCCTGACCTCACAAGGGCCGAATAAAGACGCCATCAAATGATTCACACCATGAAGGACGTGTATAAGCTAACTGATGTTGCTACTGATTGCAGACAGCAAAGATGGAATGAGCCTTGGTGCTAGCTTCCCCCTTTTGGGGAAATCCTCTCCAAAAAATAGATCCCCCTGATACCCCTACAAACAGGCATCTCTGGCTCTGCATTTGCTGGTTGGAACCATGGTTATGTGATGTTTGTAGCTGCAAAGGAAGTTGTATACAGATTATTCCTTTTATTCTTGAGGCACACCTGACTTCCTTAATTATTTTAAATGGAAAAAAATTCAATAAAATTGCCTGTGTTTAGGGCTGGAGAGATGTCAAAGCCTTATGACCCAGGTTTGATTCCCCAGTGCCCATGTACAGCCAGGTGCACAGGGTGGCACATGTGTCTGGAGACCATGGCATGTCCATTCTCTCTGCTTGAAAAATAAAATATTTTTATTTATCACATTTATTCATCTCCCTTTATATGCCAGACATTCTTAAATGGTCTCTCCTGTATATAATATATATGTAAACTTATCCTAATGAATACAATGCACTGAAATAATCTAAAATATCCTGAATTCCTTAAACTTGATCTATGGCCAAAAAACAATGCATGAAAACTTTTGCAGTGATGGGAAATGGTGGCAAGTCGCTTCTTAAATCCATAACTGACAAACTCTTGAAGTCTGGTGTGAAGACATATTGCAGCCAATGGATGTGACACTCCCCCAAGCACTGATTTAGAAAATCATTTTTAGGTGATAATTGGCTGTGAGAAACTCACATTTTGGTACAAGGAGGATCTAGTATTTTTGGTGGAAGGAACTAGGGATGGCACGTGAGGAAGGTGCAAACAGAAGGAGTGAGATAGAGAGATAAGAGCAATTGGCCTGAGGTCTCAGGACCGCTCAATAGCCCTGCCCCTGATATGGACAAGCTCATTTTTCCCCCTGAGTACTCAGTTTCCTTCTACACTGAGTGAATGAATTGGAAAAGTGGACATGCACAGAGGACACAGGACAGAGCACCTCCACTGTAATCTCTGTGACTGGAACAGGCCAGTTGGTCTCTCTGGGCCTTTGTTTTGTTTTAATTTTTTTAATTGGTAACTAAAATATGAACATATTGCCAGTTGGCCATATTCCCATTGGGTTATTCTCTTGTGTCTTCTCTCCCTTGCCCCCATTCCTCAGAGGGCACTCCTCAGTGGGGTTATTGGTAATCACTGTGGGGTCATGAATGCACCAGTCTCTGTGTGGGGGATAATTCCTGAGTACTTCTTCCCACCCTGTGGCTCACAAAGGACAGAACTACATTCTTAAAAGTAGTTAAAATGAAATTGTCATAGTACTTACATTTTATGACAATAATTTTGTAATTAAACAAAAAAGAGATTTGACAACCAGGGTCATGCTATTTTATTTTACAGCTTACTCAGGATAAAGTCTAAATCTTTAACAAAGCTGTCCATAGGTATGCATGTCATGGGAAAATATTTTGTGTGTGGTGGTCTCTCTTTGTAAAAACGGTTTGAATCATACAAGATCAATACATTAACATGATTCCAATGACCCAATCTCATGTGATTCCACTCAAGAAACATTGCACCTGCCAGCAGGGAGAATGTGCTTGCCAGACAGTCATCCTGAAATGAGAGCTTGGTCCTATAGTCCTAAGACAATCCCATAAGCTGATTCTTTAAGCTCCTTGGGGCATCAGAGGGGAATTTAGAAAAATCTCAGGGAAGACCCTCTAAAGTACAAACCACCTGAGGCATGTTCCCAAGACAAGAGTGGGAATAAGGGATAGGAACTTACCCATGATGAAGAGTGATTATTCTTATTTTTGTTTATAAGCCCTATCTGATATGTCTCCAATGTGCCCCATTACCTCATACCCGTGGACCACAGTATCATGTATGGTTTATCTATTGGAACACCTGCTTCTCTCCTGTTAACTAATCCCTATTCATCTGAGCAGTCTTAGCTTACAAAACATTGGCTTCTAGAAATCTGCTTTTCTCCCCTAGTCCTGCTTGAGTGACCCTGATCAATCACATGGTTAAGATGGATCCATGATTTTGGAATCTTCTTCTGTTTCCCAAATCCACTCACCAAAATATTCAGAATTACAGATAAAATCCCTCACGAACAGGGTAAAATATTTTAGGCCTGCTTATTTCTAGAGGTTGAAGGGGAATTGTAGCTGGGAACTTGGGGTTCCTTGCAATGCAGCAACAAATTTAGAGTACCTGGATTCTTGTCATATGAATTTAAATAATTCAAATTATAGACCAGCAAAGGGTAAGGTTTAGAGAGGCTTTAGTACATTAAGAGGAAAAACTATAGGAGGCTCCCACCACAAGGGGGAAAAAGGTCTATGTGGGAGAAGATAGGGTTCCCCCTAGTCTCATAAGACAGACTAGGGGGAGTCTTACCAAAAGCCTGGAAGTTTAGGAGTATCTCTGCTGGCCAGCTATGAGAAGAGGAAAAAGGGGTAATTTGCCATTGAGTACATTCTCTGGCTCTGGTGAGCCAGAGAGATAGTGATTAGTCTGGCTCAGACCAATCTTAGTTTCAGAATTAAGTTTGAATTCTAGTAAAGGGGACCTCCCATTCTAGGAAGGGGTCCAGGCTTAGTCTGGAGACTGCAAGGCACTCCTGTTCTTTAATGTCAGGGTCCCAGTCACCCTAAACTGTCACAGAATGATTCTATATACTGAGTTTTCAGTAGAGAGGCCTTCATCCAGAGGAGGAATGTTAGTGTCTAACTGCCTAACAAGGATACTGTAAGCCTAAACCTGACAGTCTTACACATCATCCATCCATCCTTTTATTCAATCATTCAATAATTATTTACAATTTCCTACTATACTCAAAGAACTAAACCAGGTTCAGGAAGTAAGGATTAAATAAAATGGTTCCTACAAGATGCTAATGGTACACTCTGGCAACAGCTAATAGTAAAGCGTTATATTCCAGGGATCCTTATCAAATCTTAAAGTGGTGACTTGGGATTCCCTGACAGTTTGCCATGGTACAACGAGCCCATAATTTATGAAAACATGGATTCAGAAGCTTGCTAGGAGACCACCACTTTTCAAGGGTTAACCCATTCACTGGAACCTAAGTGTGGTAGTTTGAATGTATGGCCCCATAAACTCAGGTGTTTTACTAAAATTGAGCTTGTAAGGTGAGCCCCTAGGAGTCAGATTCCTGCTGGGGTGTGGGGGTGTCACTGGGAGTGGATCCTGGAGCCCAACCCAAAGATGTGTTTTTGGGAGCAGATCTCAATTCTAGCCCAAAGGTAAGGAGAGAGCAGTTTGAGCTCTGGGGTTCCTGTCTTCTAGCTGTTTGTTGGTGTTTGCTTGCTGTAGTTGTGCCTCTGTTGGTATGTATGGAAGTAAGCAGCTTCTTCCGTCATTAATGGGACTTCCCCTGGATTTATAAGCTTGCAATAAACCCATTCTTCCCATAAACTGTGTCTGGTTGGGTATTTATCTCAGCATTGTGGAGCTGACTGCAACACTAAGGGAACATGTAATCTGCAGTATCCCCACTTTCCGATTGTCATGAGACTGATCTCTTTGTAGCTGTAATCTTCATTGTTGAGGAGCAAAAATTAACAAGATACTTTAGGAGAAAAAAATTAGTAAAAATTTCATGTCCACAGACAAACCTCTTGATCTGCCTTTCCGAAGACAGGGGAGGAATTTCCAAGGAGGGGGAATGGTGGCCTCTAATCTCTACCCTTTGAGTTAAAGGAGAGAAACTTCATCTTCACAAGAGCCAGGAAATCTGGGTGGATGAGGTCTGTGATTAAGAGGCTGTGATGAAAAGTACTGCTGAGTAATGTCTAGTTCTAGAATTGATTTTTCAACTGGTAAATAAAACAATTTCTTATATTTGCTCCAATTTTTCTGCAAGAAAAATCCTAAAGCATTTTTCTGTGACTTATATTTCTACTTCTGTCCTCAAACAAGCAATAGCCAAGCTCTATGAACAGGCTTCCTGGTATCTTGTCCTTGGGGATGAAGTTTTTTGAGTCATCATCTGTGATAAAAGTCATAGGCCTCCCCTCGAGAACAATACACACCAGTCTACAGGCTGGTTCTCTTCACAATTTCATTGTATTCAGAGACCTTGAAACCTATTCATGCTAGGGAAACCTGTGCTCAGAAAATATGAAAAATGTAATTTGCTACAAAAATGATTCAGCTTTTGCTACATTGATGGATGAGTTGCCAAAAATATTGGACAGCTACTCTCACACTAGCAGCATGTGGGAAAGTTCCAATGGTTGAAGACAATCATTGTGGAAATGGCAGCATCTAACTCTGTGTGGTGTGAACATCATTGCTTCTGGTGGTGTGGCCAGGTGAAATACAGGCTAACCAGTTAAATCTGAGTTGCAGATAAGTAGCAGAGACATTTTGCTATCATTATGTCCAATGTAATTTGCACAATTATATTTGGATTATACTATAATCATGTATTGTTTATCTGAAAGTCAAATTTAACTGGCACCCTCTCTCTCTCTCTCTCTCTCTATCTATCTATCTATATATATATACACACTGTTTTTTCAAGGTAAGGTCTCATTCTAGCAGAGGCTGACCTGGAATTCACTATGCCTCTGGAGTGCTGGGATTAAAGGTATGTGCCACCATGCCTGGCCTAAACCTATCTAATCATTGCTCCCTACTTGTTACTTTTGACCATTTCCATCACTGAAATTTTGGTCAGTCTGTTCTAGGTTCCTGACAACATAGCACCTCTATCTCTGCTCAACCATTCCAGATAACAGAGATGGCACATGCATTTGGAGTTCATTTGCAGTGGCAGGAGGCCCTGGCATTCTCTCTCTTTCTCTCTCTCTCTTGCTCGCTCACTTGCTCTCACTCTCTCTTTCTCTCCTTGCAAATAAACAAAGAAAAAGAAATATGAAGGTAGCAGCAAGGGAGAGCTAGCTATATCTAGTGGGGCTGGACTAATAAATCTTAAGATCCACCTCCAGTGGCACACTGGTAGAGCTCAGGCTTTACCTCCTATAAACTCCATCTCCTGGAGATTGAATATGAGGCTTAATCACAAACACATGAAGGCTGTGGGGGCATTTCACATTCAAATCATTATCCCCACCCTCCACCCCCCAAAAAAGATCAAAGTACTCAACTGATGTGTGGTAGTTTGAATAGATGTCCCCCAATAGAATCAAACGTTTATTAAAGCTTGTGAATTGTCTCCAGCCTTTTGGCTGGAGGAGGTGTCACTTTGGCCTATCCTCCTGGGGTCTGGCCCGAATGTATTTCTAAGTTGGATGTAAAATTCCAGTGAAACATATGCAAAGAGCAGCCTGAGCTCGAGTCCTGCTGTTTGTGAGGGACAGTGTGCTTGCTTGCTTTGGAGGTGCTGGGTCTCTGTCTTTCTGCTTGGATCTATGAAAGGGGGCCAGCCTTTCCCTTCATTTTTGGAATTTCCCCTGGATCTGTTATTTCAATAAATACTTTCCTCCCCAAATTGTGTCTGGTTTGGAGATTCAGCCCAGCAGTGTATGGCTGACTACAACATGATGTATTTCTTTAACATGTTAAAATAATCTCTTTGGTTGGCCCTGAAAACACTTGTAAGATTCTCCTAACCTCCTGTTGTTGTTGTTATTGAGGTTATTATTCTCATTTATAATTGATTAAGTTTCTTTATTTTCTTCACCTCAACTACCATTTGGGGGTTCTTCCTTTTATCTGATGATATATAGGCTCCAACAGTTCTTACTTCTCCCTTCCCCCTAATGTTGGTCACTTTGTTCCTTGGCATTTCCTTCTTGTGGAAAGTAAACAAGAAAGTGAACAGGCTTTTTCTTGTGGGTTATTGACTTTTCAAAGTCCTTCATTTCAATGGTCTCCTAATGGGGTCTATGTTTATCATATTTCCCTTCTAAGAAATCTAAAGAGTATGAGATTTGCTCCCTGGTTTTTCCTGTCCCCTGAGGCTGCAGATTGTAATTATGTTATTAGTTTTCACTTAGTGGTTTACCTACAGCACACTCTGGGGCCATTTCTAATCCTGTTTGGGGTGGAAGTTTTTGTTATTTTCCTTTCTTGTGGGATTTAGAAAGCCACTATTTATTTATTTATTCATATCCATCCCTTATAATCTCCCACTCTGCTCATCCTGATAGAGTGGTTGGCCATACTGTCATTGGGTAATTAAAGCCTTCATTATCATCTGGATACAGTTTCTCTACTTTTGCACTTCTATTAACATTTTCTGTCATCATTCCTCATGAGTAATCAAATATATGTATAATGGATATAGAAGTTTTAATATGCTTTTGTGATTTCAGTGGTTTTAGTGCATTCACCAAATTGTGTTCCATCACATCTAGCTAACTTCAGAACAGGTCCTGCACCCAACAGCAGTCTCTCCTTCTCCTCTTGCTTGATGCTAGCACCCACTCATCAGTGGATTTCCCTACTCTGAACACCTATAAAGAGAATGATACAATATGTGGCCCTTTGTGACAAGTTTCTTTCAACATATTTAGAATGTTCATTCACATAATAGCATGAATTATTTTAATAATAATGAATGAGAAGTTATGAAAGTTATGATGAAAATTCTTATCCTGGGGATGAGCAGGAATCAGAATAAAACTTCATGTACTTATATTCTAGAAAGGTGGAGTGGTAACAAAGAAATACTTAATCACGTTTAAAAAACTATAAAGTTTCATGTCATATACTACACACCCACAAACACACACACTAAATAAATAAATAACTGAATAATAAATGAATAATAAAATAAATGAATGAATAATGAAAAAGACACAAGCTCGGAGTTTAAAGCAGTTTTTAGTCTCCAGTTCTACTGGAGAATTCAACCTTAATGCCCCAAGGCACTCTTTGTACAGAGTGAATTAGCTTCTGTCCTAGAATGATAGCAGCTGTGTTCCACCCTTAGGAGAATTAAGAAAATAGTACTGAAGCCATTTTCAGTAGGGCTTAATAATCTTCAAGGAATCCTATTGAGAAAGGCTGGGCTAGAGAGTAACAGTTGTGGGGTGAGGGTGGGGTAATCCTTTGGCCCATTTGATTAGAAAAGGTCTCTCTGTCAAGGACTCTTTTGAGCAGAGACCTGAATTTAGACTGGGAGAGGGCTTTGTAGATGCAGGTGCAAAGGGTAGGTTGGGGGAAGGGAGGCAGAGCACTCCATCCAGTGACAAGAGTGGACTTAGTATATCTGAGGCACAGTTATATCTACTGTGGGAGGAGCTTAGTTCTAAATGAGTGAAGGGTGGAGAAGCAGCTGATGAGAGGTGGAAATGGTGTAGAGAGACCAGACACTTTAGCACAGTCCAGTTCAACAAAGGTTTACTGATTTCCAGTTACATAGAGTCACTACTTGGGGTGAGTCAGAGATGAATGGATCACAGTCTCTGTCCCCCTGCACCATGCAATCCAGAGACCATAAATATAGTGTGAAGAATACTACACTTTAATCATCAGCAAATGGGCGGCCATATGTGGAGCTTGCCCAGAAGCAGACCCTATCCAAACTTTCAGATGTGAGTGATTTTTAAAGAAAGTGTTTGCAAGGATAGAGAGATCACTCAATGGTTAAGGTGCTTGCATACAAAAACCTAACAACCCGAGTTGGATTCCCCAGTGCCAACACAAAGCCAGATGCACAAAATGGCACATGCATTTGGAGTTCATTTGCTAGAGATCCTGGCATGCTCTCACTGGTTCTCTCTCCCCTCTCTCTTTCTCTCTCTCCCTCTCTCTTTTTTCTCTCTCCCTCCCTCCTTCCCTCTCTTTCTCTGCTTTCAAATAAATAAAGTAAAATTTTTTAAAAAGAAAGTGCTTCCAGGGCAAGTCATAAGAGCCAAGTAATAGTAGCACAAAGCCTGGCCCTGCAGGGGGCTTTCTCATACAAATTAACCAGCTTTTGTCACACTTTGAAGGGAAGGATCTGGGGATTTGTACACATGCACCTACTATTCCCAGGCTGTGACTGCTCACTAGGGCAGTGAGCCCTTAGATATTTTGGGCTCTTCATTCAGGTGAAGTGGTCCTAGTGTCAAAGGTTGTCCACTGAGATTATTGCAGACACTGGGGAACAGGTGCTCAGAGCTTGAAAAGGGAACCCAAGGAGATCTTGTTGAAACATCAATGTCATCTCTGGACTACCAAGCCTCTCAGCCTGAAGGATAAGATGCTTTTCTCAAATGATAAGCTTGCTTCTAGTTGTCCCTACATCTCCAGCATCTACCTTCTCACCATGGAGAACCCAGAGGTGATTCCAAGTGGAAAGCACTCATGAAAGCCATCCTAGCCCATGAGTTGGTCTTTTTAAGGAGTCATTTAATAGAAGTTCTGAGCCCTAATATTACATTTATGTAGTTAAAACTTTTCTGTTCTTGCTTGCAAAACCTGCCAGCCTGGGGTTTAATTCCCAGGCCAACCATGTATCAGGCACAAAAGTGGTAAAAGCATCTAGTATTCACTTAGAGCAGCAAGGGGCCCTGCCATGCCTGAACACACACAACACACACACACACACACACACACACACACACACACACACATTCTAAAATTTTCTAACTTGTTATTAACCATTTCCATAAATATAGACAATATACAATGATCAAAATCCCCTCCCACAAACCCCTTTTCCCTCCTCCCAATCCCCTCCACTCAATCCCTTCTTTTCACCTAGTCTCTGTTTTATTCCAATGTTATTGTTTTCCCCTATTATGCAGGTCTTGTGTAGGTAGTGTCAGCCACTCTGAGGTCATGAATATCAAGGCCACATTGTGTCTGGATAACACCATGGTAAGCAGTTCTCCCTTCTTTTGGCTCTTATATTCTTTCCACCACCTCTTCATAATGACCCTGAGCCTGAGAGGCTGTGGAAGATGTCTCACTGAGTGCCAAACATCCTACTGTCACTTCTCAGCACTATGATGTGTTTTGACTCATCCCAGTGGTCACTGCAATCTGAAAAGAGAAACTTCTCTAATCAAAAGTGAGAGTAGCATTAATATATGGGTGTAAATACAAGGCTTTAGAGGGCAGTTTGGTGGGCATAATATATTCATTTAGCCAGACATCACTTTACATTATTTATAACTCATTAAGAATTGTAAGAGACAAGTGCTTCTATTGCCATTATTTTTGTTTCACAGGGAGGAAAGTTAATCATTTATTTGATGCCTTCTAAAGGCCAAACTGGTGTGAAAAGCTGGTAAATGAGAAGCTAGGAATTTAGCTCACACCACAGGGCCCTAGATCCCACTCATAATCACTGCAGTAGAGTAGTTCAATGCCACGGTTGCTGAAATCTCCATACATATAGGAAGAGGGAGTCACAGAAGTTGATGCAATCCTCATGCATAAATTCTGGTCTTGGCCCCAACTTTCAATTGTTATTTTTCTCCCCTTATTTCTTATCTAATCAAATTACTTTTTCTCCCCCAGTACTCTATGTCCTTGTATTTGTAGGGGTTCTCTCCTCTTCCTAAAGCACCGCTGGTGTTTTAGTCTATACAAGATGTTATGACAAAGTACCATAACCCGAAGGGCTTACCAACATCATTTATTTCACACAGGTCTGAAGGTTGGAGGGCAGGGTACCAACATGTTAGGGTCTAGAATAGACCCTCTTCTGGGCTCCATATCCCCAATGTATCATTACAAAGCAGAGGGCAGAAAATGGAAGCAAATGTCTGTGACTTTTCATAGGGCACTAATTCCATGTATGAAAATTCATCTAATCCAAATTACCTCACAAAGATATTCTACCTTCTCATACGAATTATACTGGGAAGGGGGGAGGTAGAATTTAACATGTGCCTTTAGAGGGGTATATTTAGTCTATAACAGCTGGCCAATGATCTCAAACGCTTTGGAATTCAGTCCAGGCAACATTTCGTAGGAAAAGCTTTTTTTGGTTTCATCTATCAGAATTGATGTTCCTCCTATTTGATTCCTGAAAGTGCCTTGCTTGAAGCACACAGGTTTTTATTTTGAGTTCTCATAGCCTCTTTTGAAATAAGCTAAAAAGCAGGGCTATATTTACTTAATGGATGAGAATAGATTCCTCACTTCATTTGTACTCCAAATTACCTGTGCTGTTTTTGTTTTGTTTTGTTTTTGTTTTTTAAGAATGGCCGGCTTCCCAAGTTCAAATTTATCATTGTAAAACATAGGCATTGGGTCACATGGGATTTTTCTCTTATATCAATTGCAACTTGCAAACATTTTATTTAGAAAAATTTTTCCTCCTGTAGGGTGTTCTCTTTTGTGGCTAGGCCTGCTTTGTTTGCGGCCTTCATCCAACAAGGCAACCTGTTGGCAGGGACATGTAGAGATATGGATGAAATGTCCCCCATAGGTTCTCAACTGGAGGCAATTTGGGAAAGTCACTAGGTCCTTGGGAGTTGGAGCCTCACTGAAGAAGGCATGTTGCTGGGAGAGGACCTTGACGTTCTTAGTCTGGCTCCACTTAGTTCTAGCCAGTGTGCTGGTTTGAATTAGGTGTCCCCCATAAACTCATGTGTATTGAGTGTCTTGTTCCCAGCTAATGACAATTTGGAAGGTGGAGCCTTGCTGGAAGAGGTGTGCCATTGGGGTGGACTTAAGGGTATTATAGCCAGCTCCTACTTGCCAGAGCTTGGCTCTTCTGTTGCTGGTTCCCACCTGCTATTGGCAAGGAGGTCTCTGGTCATGCCATTCTTCTTTTGTCATCATAGAGCTTTCCCTGAGACTGTGATCTAAAATATACAACTTTCCTTCCATCAGCTAGCTGATTCTGGTTGGGTGTTTTGTCCCAGCGATGAGAAGGTAACTACAACAGCCAGCTAACTCACTCTTGGACACTCCCACCCTGCTGCTGACATATGACAATGTATGCTGGTTGCCTACTCAGCCATGCTTTCTGACATGAGGAAATTCCTCCTCAAAACTGTAAAGCAGAAATATAAACCCTGTTCTCCCGTAAACTGTTTTTGGTTTGGTGTTGAGTCCTACTAACAAGGTAACTGCTACAGGTCTCCCGGGACTTTTATTTATAATGTGTTCTTTTATTGAAATAGGTGTAGAGGGGCACATTATATCTTTTAGAGGCTTTAAAAGTCTATGATGTTTTATAAAAATATCAGGATATTTATATTCTTTATTCTTTTATAAAGAACATAAGAAAAATCAACTTTTATTTGAAATTCTCTTGTTAGTTAAATCTGTACACCATTACACTAAGAGGAAAAAATATATCAGTTATTTAAATATAGATCCAGAGATATAAAATGTTTTCCTGGCTGAATTTATCTGACAGATGTAGAATAAGATCTTGGGTAATCTATGGGTCTTCATGAATGAAATTAATTAAACTTAGAGAAACTATTTATTGCTAGATAAGAATGTAATTAGCAATAATAAAGCAGTGTGTGGGGTTTGCTTAAAAAGAAACTGTGGATTTCTGGGAGTTGGAAAATTGTTGGGTGGTTTATATGTTATCTCTCTCTTTTCAAAATACTAAATCTCCTGCTGAGAAGTTTCCCTAGTAAGGAACCTTGCTTAAACTAACTCATATCAGACACGAATGTATACATTTCCTGTGAAAGGATAGCTGGATTATGTCTAGGAAGAAAGTTGACTGAGAAACAGGAAATGAATGACATCATAGATGTTCTTTTCTTTTCTCAAATTTCCATCCTTAAGGAAAGATCACTTTGCCTATTGTAACTGTTACCGTATTGACACTCATAAGGAGAAAAAGAAAAATGCTTTTGTCTAGTTAAAATTTACACTATGGCTAGGAAGATGACTCAGTGGCTAAAGGCACTTGCTTGCAAAGCCTGCTGGCCCAGGATTCAATTCCCCAGTATACATGTAAAGCCAGATGCACAACAAGCATCTGGAGTTTATTTGCAGTGGCAAAAGGTCTTGGTGTGTCAATATTTTTTTCTCTCTCTCTCCCTCTCCCTCCTCTCCATTCTCTCTGATTCATTTTTTCTCATAAATAAATAAAATAGTTTTGAAAGAAATTTACACTAGCTGTGATGGTTCGATCCAGGTGTGCCCTCCCCTTGCAAATGAATGTTTTCTGAATACTTGATCCCCAGCTGATGGCAGTTTGGGTATTGGAACCTTGTTGGAGCTGTGTAGTTGAAGGTGAGCCTATGGGGATTATAGCCAGCTTTCCCCTTGCCAGTGTTTGGCACACTCTTCTGTTGCTGTTGTCCACCTGATATTGCCCAAGAGGTGATGCCCACCCTCTCATGCCATTGTTTTCCCTGCCATGATCAAGCTTACCCTTGAGTTTGTAAGCCAAAATAAAACCATTCCTCCCATCAAACTGCTTTTGGTTGGGTTCTTTGTTGCAGCAACAAGAGAAATTCACTACAACAGATTTGGTACCAGAGAGTGGGCTCTGTCATAGCTGCTAGAACCCCGATTCTGTGGCTTTGGCCTTTTGGAACTGATTTGCAGAAGTAATGTGGTAGGATTTGAAACTTCACCTAAGAGTTGCCTTGCAGTGCTGTAAGTACAGCTTGGTGGACCATTCTGGTCAGAGTTGAAAGACCTGAATGCAGTAAGACTGTGAGGTTTGGTTTACAAGGGTGAGAAAGAATTTTGTTGGACTGGTCTAGAAGCAGTTTGCACCAGAGTCTTGCTGTGATCTGCCTGCCTGTGTCTAGAGAACTTGGGCAGGGTTGCTTTGTGTAGAAATGGACTGGTGTGAGCTGATGGAGATGTAACAGAAAGAAATGAAATCTTTGGGTCAAAACTGCTGCCTGTTTAGCTGCAATTGTATGAGAGATTACAACCATTGAGATTGGGCCAAGTGATCTGCATTGGGACAGCAGGAAGAATGTAGATTCCTTTGAAGTAAGGGACCTGAATGCTGATGAAGGTTTCTGTGCTTCAAAGTTGGCTTTGTTCCCCTCTGGATTAACAAGTTTGTAGCCCACCTGGTATTTTGGAGTATAACAAATGCAGGAAGAGAGGGTCATTGCATTTGCAACATGGTTTTGTTTTTGGAAATGGCCATTGGGCAGTATGAAGCAGCTGTGTTGGATTGTCTACGTGGAGGCTGGATGGAACCATGAGGATGAACCATGGGTTGCAGTGGAGACCCAGTGAAATGCCAGGATTATGGAATGGCTGATAAGGAGAGCTGCCAGCTCCAGATGAAGTTTTCCCAGTGTGTGAGTAGCTGAGTTGGAGGGGTGGAATTGGAACTCCAGGAAACTTGTTACTGGTTAGAATTATCAGACTTGAAGATAGAGTTTGATGTTGCCCTGCTTGTTTTAAATCTTGTATTGGTTCAATCTGTCTTTTCCATTCCCAGTGCTATCTTTTGCAGTGTGAATGTTCTGTGCCATTATGGGTTTGTTGTTTTTTGGTATTATGGCTCAGTTGAAAGACCTTGGATTATGGGGATGTTTGAATATCATTGAGATGGATAAAAAAACTGTGGGGATTTTTAAAGTTGAGCTGAATATATTGTATTTTACATCATGTATGATTACTGGTTTGTGGGGGCCAGGGACAGACTGTGATGGTTTGATCCAGGTGTCCCCACAAATGACTATGTTTTGAATGCTTGATCCCCATCTGATGGCAGTTTGGGTATTGGAACCTTGTTGCATCTTGTGTTGCTGGGGTGAGCTTATGGGTGGTAGAGCCAGCTTCCCCTTGCCATTGGTTGGCAACCTTCATATTGCTGTTTGTAGTGCTTTGGTGGAGGTGATGTCAACCCTCTGCTCATACTATCATTTTTCCTGACATAATGGAGCTTCCCCTGGAGTCTGTAAGCCAAAATAAACCCAGTTCCTCAACAAACAGCTTTGGTTGGGTTCTTTGTTGCAGCAACAAGAGACCTAACTACAACACTAGTCATTCTAGTTAAGTATCTGAAAAAGCTGGCCTTATTTCCCCCAATAGATAAAAGCTACAAGTTTATAAAATGAGAAAATATCTCTCCCTCTTGGTGCTGGGAAATATTTTTTTAAAGTGTCAGAGGAGAACAGCTAGGTTTTAGACTCATACATAGGTCTTCTGTATTTCCAGTGGTGCAAATAAAATCATTTACCAATAAGATGGCTGTTGATGGTGGAGGATTCTGAGGGTACCTCAGTAATTCAGTTAAAAACTAGGCCATAAAACACTGCAGCAAACATCACTCCACAGAAAAACTGTGCAACAATTGTATCCCAAATTCCAGGCACTGACCACCTGATTTCACAAGTAACAGAAATTGATAAAACCCCAGTAAAGAAAATTGAGAATTTCTTTTAAGAGAGATTCAACATTTTTAAAAACTTGTATGATACACCAAAAAGTTTTCCTTGAGGGTTTGCTTGTTTATAGATGTTTGTATTAGGGGTAGAGCTTGAGCTCAAATTTAACATTAATGACTTGTAATTTTTATATAAGAGAAACTTGAGGGAGGGGTTCTGCATTTTAACACATATGATAGGTGATTTTATTGTACACTTTATGGAAAGCTTCAGAGAATCACTCTTAAGATTAATTGCTCAAATAGAAATGTGTTTTGTTAAGGGCATAAAACAGGTAAAAAGCAGAAAGCTGATCAATTTGACATGGTTAGCTAGAGGCAATTGGCTCCGAAATATGTAATCAGTCCATTGGTATTAATACTATTTGTAGACTTAGGATTTCTATTTGTTTCACTATCTTTTGGAGTATTTATTAACTATGAATTATTTTGGGGAGCCTTTAAAAATATCATAATCTTAAAAATGTCACAAATTAAATGCACTTCCCCCTCTGTTTACAGCGTGTTCTTGCCATTAGTGATTTCTGTTGTAGTGTTGATATTTTTTTTTTCTCGTTAAAGGAGTCCAAGGTGTTTATGGTGGATCAGACCCAGTAATCCCAGCATTTGGGGAGCTGTAGACAGGAGAATCAGGAGTTCAAGGTCATTTTTGGCTATAGAGGGAGTTCAAGGGCAGCCTGTGCTACATGAGACCCTGACACAGGCAATCAAACACCATCCAAGCCCAGTGATCTAGCAGCTTATGCAGGTGATGTTAGGGTACCAGGTCACAGATGGAGCTTGTTAAACCTATGATGTTCCTCATTTTGGTTAGACTCTCCAAGCACAAGGCCTCACCATGCAATATTCAACCTGGCTTAAGAAGACTGGTTTCATGATAGCAAAAGGATTTTAAAGCTTATTTTTCTTGCTTAATCATCATTTTACTCCTGCTATGTCCAGAACCATTATTATGGTAGGCTTAGTGTGTGCTCAAAACTCTGAATTTTGAGCTTTCTCTGATAGGGACAATGTGATGAACTATACCTGAACTACTAAGTGGGTCTCATTTCTGGGCTAAGCCAGAGGCACCAGACACATTGTCAAGGGTGATGTTTTCTAAGAGGAAATCTGATCGCCTTCATGAAAAGCAAAACAGAACTGCTTAGTACATTGCCACAAAGAGCTGGTGGGAGAAGCAGAGAAATTTAAGTCTCTTGAGAGTCAGGCATGGTGGCACATGCTTCAAAGGCTGAGACAGGAGGATCCCAAGTCCCAGGTTACCTACCCTATGCTACACAGCAAGACCGTGTTTCTGAGAAAAAGACTTCTGAAAGTACCTTGAGACACTACTAGGTAATAAGCTTGTTAGTGCTGAGTCACATCTAGTTGACCACTCTGAAAACAATCATGTTTAGGTGAAATTTGGGAAGTGGAAGAGGCTATGCACTTCCTGATTTAGGGACAGAGAAATATTTTGGACTTTTTGTTTTTGAGGCAAAGTCTCACTCTAGCCCAGGCTGGCATTGAACTTACAGTGATCTTTCTACCTCAGCATCCTCAGTGCTAGGATTAAAGGCATGCATGTGTCACCACACCCAGCTAATGAACAACTATTAAAATCTGCAATGAATCTTACCTCCTGTCTGGTTTATGCCTGAATCTCCCTACTCTTCATGTTCTTTCTTTCTTTTTGAGTTTGCCTGTGTAGTTGGTCCTGTGACAGTTCCATAAAGATGGGACCACTTACGTGGTCTCTGTCTTCTCACACAGTGCCACTGACACCAGACCCCGAGTTCTCACGAAGGAGCATTCTGCCTCTACTTGTCTTTCCAGACTCTCAAAGTTGGCAAAGCACAGGCGTCATCAGGTCACCCCAAGTTTAGACAGTCCCTGGAATGCTCTCCATCCCCAGAGGAAGGTCAAAAAAGGTCGGGGAACTTTCAAGTACCATGGGGCATCAGACCCTGAGCTGGACCATCCCCACCCAGGGGACTTGTTGGAAACACAGAATCTCAGAACCCCACCCCAGACTTTTCACAAGACTCCTCGGTGGCCCTTATTGAAGCTACGGTTTGAGAAATCAATGGACCCACTCACTGATCCACGGGACACCGCTCGGCCCTTTGTGCCCGCCTCTCACCAGGCTCAGCAGGGTAGCAACCGAACCTCTAGGGACATCGGAGCGGGCGCTGCCCAGGGCAATTTGATGATTGGCTCTTCTGGCCACGTGACACGGCGCTGCTGTCCTTTCACGCGACGGGATTGGTTCTCGCGAACGTTGACGGACAGGGCCGGGGGCGGGCCAGAGCCCGGTCGGAGGGTCTCGCGGGGATGGGGGGGGGGGGGAGCAGAGGGCGACGGCGCGAGTGCGCGTGCGCGTGCGCGAGCGGCCGGGCTTTCTCGGGAGCCGTCGGAGGGAGCCGGAGCGCTTCTCCGGAGGTGAGCGGAGCCTCGGGCGGTCCCTCCGGTGCCGGGTCCAGGGAAGCAGGGTGGGCAGGGCTGGGCGGGGTGCGGGCAGGACTGGGGCGTACCTGTCCGGGGAGCCTGGTTATAGGGACAGCTCAGTCGCCACGTTCCTTGCCTCGGTTTCCCTTTTCCTATGCCCTCTGCTGTAGCTCCCCATCCTCCCCACCGCGGCGGCGGCTCTGCCCGACGAGGGTGCCCACCGGGCAGCCCGGCCTCCGCCTTTGTTCCCCTCCCGGAGGGAGGCTGGCATCGGCCCCCTCCCCAGGGAAAGGATGCGGGGGGCGTGGGTCCGGGACGCAGGACCGACCCGGGCTTGGGAGAGAAGGCTTTCACGCCGTGGGATCTGTCACGCGGGAGTAGGAGGGAGAACAAAAACATGTGTGCCACTGTCCGAGCCCGTGAGACCCGCAGGCATCCCGCGGCTGCGAGCATCTGCAGAGAGGCAGCCCCGGCTGCGCGGGCATCGCGGGCGGCGCGCGCGCCGCACCTGCTCCAGCCCTCGCCGCCACCCACACCCACGAGGGGCCACTACGGGGGATTTACGGCTGGAGTGTGGTTGATGACTGCGAGGAGGGAAATGCCTGCAGTGAACTGCAGACCAGACCTATTTGCACAGAGATTCCTCCTCGAGAAGATCTAAGAAGGGGTGACTTCTGTACATTTCCAGGGCTGCCCAAGTGGGCACTTACTTCCAGCATGTTAATGAGCTGTAGGCAAAGGGAAAGGAGAATCTAAACTGAACCCCTTCACAGCCCTCTAATTCTTTGAAAAAATATGTATTAAAAAAAAAGACTTCCGCGTCTGCCCAAAGGGATTAGAGGGGGAGGGGCGAGGGTGTCTGCATACACGTCTTAGGACGAAAAGATCCCTTGAGTTTTCCCACTGGTTAACTAATTAGGAAACAGTCTGATATTCAAACAACTAAAACACACTCCATGCCTGTGAAATGTCTCTCTGAAAAAAAAAAATCACTCAACTAGGCAAGTTCTTTTTTAAAATTTTTATTTTGTAGACACTACTTGAGTTTGCTAGGGGATTCAAACTCTGGCTTGTCGTCTGCAGCAAGTAAACTTTTGGTGATTTTTCTGGGATAAAGTTAAAGAACAATGGAAGTTAAAGAATAGAGGCTCTCTCGTGATAAACTGGAACACTAGGAGAATTAACAGGATAACAATACAAGCAGGTATGCATTAGAGAGCAGGAAAGAAGTTTTCAGGTGAGGTAGGTTTAAGAAAAACTTGCACTTTTATTTGTAGAGAAAAATGTCATTTTTGTATATGAGCTACAGAAAGGGCATGATTGTTTAACTCATGAAAGGAACTCAGGGGTTTGGAAAAGGTTGAGAAACTGATTAGGTTACACAATGGCCAACAGGAAGATTGACATATGTAGTTAAACTTGATGGAGGTGAAGTACCTCAGTGACCTATAGGACAAGCTTTTATCCTCAGATTCAATAAAAGCCCCCTATTGCTGCTTTCAAGACAACCACAAAGATCATTTCCTTTCTGTTGTTCCTGTCCCCTGTGTCAGGGACAGAATGGAGAGAGAAGGAAAGAGATTAGAGCCCGACCTGCATGCCTAAGCAGGAGTGCCCTTTAAGGAGGATTTGTGTCACGTTGTGTAATTGTAAAGCCTTCAGGATGACCTGCCTCTGGGCACCTTCTTTTGGATGCAAGCGGTGAAATAAAGCTGGCTTACACACCCACAGGTGGGGGCACTGGGGGAAGCACGGGAAAGAAGGGCCTGGTCTGAATGCTGTGAGGCACAATACTGCTAGCCTGCAGACAGCTTTTCCAAGCACCTGCGGCTCCCCTAGTGAATGGTCCTGGGGAGGTTCCAGGTCTCTGGCTGTGAGCATCAGTTATACCTGTCGTGTGTTCTAGAAAAGAAACCCTTTCAAAGACACATTAGGTGCTGGGCTTTCCGGTCTTGGCTCATGTCACCTACAGGTTTCCTAAAAACTAAGCTGTGCCCTCCAAACCAGTAGATGGCACTGTTGTCTTTGGGAATTCCTGGAGGGAATGGTTATGACCTGTGCAAGTAGCAGAGGCTCTTCTCCAGTAAGGTGGTGGTAGCTCTCAGTTAAATAGACTATCGAAATGTTTTCTAAATAAATTAAATTAAAGCTCTGAAATTCTGTTTAGATAAGGTACAAGTGATGTGTGTGGTAGGGACTGATACATTGTGATTATAGTGTGTGTTACTCAGAAGAGAAGTTGACAAACCACAGTATGAGCTTTAAAAGCACTTGGCACACATGTTGAGTAATTAAAGTGATGATGTCATGATATGGTCTAAATTCTCAACAACCTCATGTCTAATTGTTTACACTAGTTTAGTGTAAGCTAGTTTACACAGAGGACTGGAACTATGACTTCTAAGCCTGACCAGTTGTGAACAGTGCCATGTTGTGAAGACAGCAGGAGAGTAGTGGATTAATCACTATGCCTCACGACTGTTCACAAAAGATCTGTCAGAGTTTCTTCTTAAACTTAATCATTTCTAACAAGTGTAGATTTTCTTAATACTGACCTTCAGGATTTTAATAAGTACCTAAAACTTGAATCTTAAAAAACATTTTTAATTTTTTTTTGTGTGTGTTTGTGTAGATAGATGTGTGCCACTGCTTACCTGTGAAGGTCATAGTGTTGTAGAAATTCCCCGTGACAAACAGACAAAGCCAGCAAGAGGAGGGTGGAGTTTCATTTATTATTATTATTATTACGAATTTAGGAATTTACACCAGCCAGCTAAGCATGGATGAAGCATTGGCCCTGAACACCAGTTGACAAGGGGTTTTATAGTTGGGACCAGAGACGTGTATGTATGTTACATCACACCTGTAAATTAACAAATCAGGTAGGACACAAGAGAGCTCAAAGTTTAAAATGGGTTCCCCAGAGATAAACCTCTGTTCTCATCTCCTCCTCTACCTTTTCCTTTCTTGATCAAAGCTTGTCATATTCACAAGCCAAATTGCAGGGCCAGTTAACAAAAGCAAATTAAGTCACAAGTTGTATTTGGTTTATAATGGTTTCCAGAAGTACAGATTCCCCCCCTCCCCAGACATAGACAAAGGAGTGACAGCAAGCCTTCTCAGACCTCTCATCTTGTCCTAAGCTTGTGTGCACAAACTCCAGACAGTTGCTGTTTCTGTCCTCCAATCATCCAAGTTTGAGTACTATTCCTTCAGGAGTATGTTCTTCTATTAGTAATATCCTAGTCTTCCATAGTCAGTCCTCACCTTCCACCAAGGTCTTTCTTCTTTGTCATAGCTTCCAGGCTAAATGGCCCACAAGCTCCTGGATTCTCCTGTCTCCCTTTCCCATCTTGGTGTAGACCTGCTGGATGGGAATGGAGACTTGTGTCTCAGGTTTGCACATCAAGCACTTTACTCTCTGAACCATGTCCCCTGCCCTTCTTAAAGCTTTTTAGCTGTGGTTGTTTATCTCCCAGGTTTGAAATAACCTTTGTTGTTGTTCTTTGACTGCTACTGATTTGTGAGGTGGATTCTGTGGACATAGATCTGAGGAGGGTGGTACTTTCCAGTAATGGAGAGGTCATAATATGGGGGGGGGGGGCCAGGTCTCAGCTCTCACCTTGTCTAAGGTACAGGACACTGCCTTTGGGAGCCAATACTCCAGTAACCTGTCACCTTGTGCAGTTCCTATCCTGTGGCTTAGATTCTTTGAGGTTTATTTTTTTATTTGCTTGCAGAGAAAGAGAGACAAAGAGAGAATGGGTACATCAGGGCCTCCAGCCATTGCAAATGAACTCCAGATGCATGAACCACTTCGTGCATCTGGCTTTATATGGGTACTGGGGAATCAAACTGGAGTCATTAGGCTTTACAGGCAAACACCTTGATTGCTGAGCCACCTCTCCACCCTGAGGTTTATTCTTGTCTCTCTCCCAGTGAACTGATAAGCTAGCTATCACTACTGAATGTAGATACTAAAATCCCACTGGTACAAGACTGCAGTGGTCACAATAATTTATAAACATTGCTTCATCATGTGACCACAAATTAATTTACAACTTTCTCGCTGTCATTTTTTTTCTTATATTTACTGGGGTTGGTGAGAGGATGAATGTCTCTTAAACTCCTTCTAAGCCTAAAGTTCTATGTCCAGATGTTCTTATCAGATATTTCTGAAGCCTCCAGAAAATTCTCATTTTAGAAGGCATTCTCATACTGTGAAGTGAGGGCAAAAAGAAATCTTGCTAATGTTTCCTTCTAGAGAAATGGCATTCCTCTGCCATAAGATAAGGTTTGGAAGGACTCCTAAGAAATGGAGTCCTTTCTTGGCTCAAGCTAAGTTACTTACCAAGATAATACAACTAGGTAGTGGTTGAGAACTCCGTGGTGATGAGGATCTGAACTTGGGACTCACTAAAGTTTTCCCTCCTCCCATATCATGTGCTCTCAGGGCACAGAAAATGCTGTCTACAGGACTGGGCCCGGAAAGTTCTCTGAGAAATTCCTGGATATAGGATTTTAAAGTTGCAGCACAATCAACTTTAGTTTAGGCAGAAATTCAAGATCTGGCTTTTCTCTTTTCCTTTTTATTCACCGACTGACCCTGAACGGGCTTTCTTACTTTGCATCTTTAAGTTTTTAAAACCTTTTTGCACATTTTCTGTAAGAAAAAGCTTTCACCATCCTAGATTAGTTTTTCACCAATGAGGTGTTCTTTCTTTTATTGATGAATTTTTTGACATTTTTATATATGTAATGTATTTTGAGATATTCTTAAATTGGATCCATGGACTCCCGAAGTCTGTATGGTTAAGAGTGTTTCTATGTAATTTGCTTTCTCTGTAATTTCTTGCAATTTGTCTTCTATACATTTAACAATTATTCTAAGAAGCGAGGCCTAAATTTCAACAGACTACCAAATGGGTCCATGGCTCAAAAATAGGATAAAGATTCTAGTGTCTAAAGTAGGTTCCAGAAATATGTCACAGGGGGAATTTCTATTTTTTCTGAGATAGGGTCTCATGTAACCCAGACTGGTCTTAAAATTGTATGTAGCCGAGGCTGGCCTTGAATTCCACATCCTCCTGTCTCTACTTCCCAAGGATTATAAACATGCACCATCACACCTGGCTTTAAAAGGGGGTAGTATTCTCTCTCTCTCTCTCTCTCTCTCTCTCTCTCTCTCTCTGTGCGTGTGTGTGTTCACGTGTGGTGTTTGTGATTTATGCACATGCGTCCTCTGTAGATGTGTGTAGAGGAGGGTTTTGATATCCTTCTTTATGGTTCTTCTCCCTTCTTTGAGAGAGAATCTATCACGGAACCTGGAACTAACAGTTTCCATGTTGAACTGGTGACTTGTCTGTTCCCAGTGATCATTTAGCCGCTGTCCCCCTTAGCACTGGCACCTGGCTTTTTATGTGAGTGCTGAGAATTGAACCCAGGTCCTCGAACTTGTGCAGCAAGTGCTCTTACCACTGAACCATCTCCCCCCCCCCCAAAGGGAAGATTCTTGATTGAGGAACTGATATCATGAGAGGAGATTGAGGGTTGTGTACAGAAACAAACCTATGAAAGTTTAGTGATATTTTACTTTCACCAGAATATCTCATCAGATGATGATACTAAGAATAACATTTTCCATCTTAATAATGGATGTACAAATATTCATTTCCCTTTATGGTTCCTTGCTCAGTAAGAACCCGCCTAATTTCACCAGAACACTTTAAAGTTCATGGTGCTTTATCGACAATGCCATACATACTAAGAGGTTTCCATATTCCACTATCCAATTTTATTTCCACACCTTCAGTGCCTTTATGGTTTGTGACATGATTTTTAAAATTTTTTTTTATTTATTCACAAGCAGAGAGATAGATAGAAAAGACACACAGAGAGAATGGGTGTGCCGGGCCTCCAACCGCTGCAAATGGACTCCAGATGCATGCACCACTTTGTGCATCTGACTTTACATGTGTACTGGGGAATTGAACTCGGGTCATTAGGCTTTGCAGGCAAGTACCTTAACCATTGAGCCATCTCTCCAGCCCCTTGACATGAATGTTTGACTCCTTTCATTTCTGAGGTGCTAAGTCTACTATCAGCTCTATCTCCAGCTGGCTGTACCATGAGCTTTCACTATCCACTGGGATCTCAGAGATGCACCATGCAGGGGTTGAAAAGCATCTTCCGCTTTCTTTATTTGTACCCAAAGTGTACCACAGGAACCACTGCTCCTTTCTGGCTAATTATTTCCCTTTACTATTTCTAATTGGAACTCCCTCTTCTGTTGTCCTCAAATAAGAGTGACTCAGAGTTTGTAAATATTGGAAGTAAAAATTCTTGGTTTTGCCAGAAGGCATACAAAAGTTATTTTGTGTACCATCCCCATTTTGGATACACAAGAAATAACTTTGATAGAGAATCACTCTATTGGAAAGATTATTTGCTTGTCAATCTTAATTTGTGTCCTGTGACACCTTGCCTATGCTTGGTAATATGCAATGACTCATGCTGATAGATGCCACCTTCTGATCCCTTTTTGGCTATAGACCAGAGTAATATTTGTTTTTGCTTTAGTAGAAGAATAAAAATGACCTCTCTGCTTTAGGACCTTATTGATTGAATCCATGGAATATAGTCCACATTTTGCATGCCTAAGTTAAATTTCTGTTGCTGTTGTTGTGAAATTTGGTGGTAAAGGGGAGTTATTCATTTCTTTGAGTTTGTTTCCTTGCTTGAAAATAAGGAAAGAAAGCAGTGGACACTTAAATTCTTTTCCATTTTGTGATTCAACGAAACTGTATCTGGTACCCAGCATAAATAGATGCTTAAAATGCTAATTAGCTGGAAACTCATTTATAATCTGTCAAAGAAGTGCCAGTATTTTTATGTCTGAAAATTGCTCTGTGTCAAAAGTTTACAAAACAATTCTCTAATCCTGTATCTCTTTTATACTCACTATGTGGCTGGAGAATCAGCATCCCAATGATATTGCTTGTTAGGAATATTATCAGGCCTCTCCTGTGACCCACCAGCTCAGAACATAAGGTTATTCAGGATATCTAAATGGCAGGCATGTGCATCAGACTCTTGAGAAGTGCTATTTTGTTTCATCTGGAGTCTGTCCTTGCTGACCTTGTAGGGAGGCAGAAGTATTTTTACAGAAGATGAGGCTGAGACCCAGAGTTGTTAAGTAACTAGGTCAAGGTCACTGTGCCCCTGCCTCACTCAAAGCTCTGTAGTCTAAACCTAATGCTGTCTTCATAGTTGGGCAGAGTAAGCCTTGTATGGTAGATTCTCAGCCCATGGGTTTAGGCATGACTGTGTGACTGACTTGCTTAGTAGTAGAATCATGCTGTGTACCACTTTGGGGGAGGGGATGATTTCCTTCATGCTATTTTACATCCCTAGCTGGCCAGGATGGAGAGGACTCTGAGGAAAGCCTTGGAGGGTGTTGTGTCAATCACCCTGAGTATTTCCAGTCATTCATTGCATGAAGTTCATCCTGCTGACTGGACTTTCCACCTCTCTACTATGCACAGAGGAACTAGAACTGGATTTATATTGAGCTTGAATCATTCTAGAGGTTGGGGTCTGCTTTAATAATTTTAGGTTATAGCCTGCTTAATAAATTCACTTGAGCAGTGGTTTGGGACATGAGGGGGTCCTGATGCATTCATTCTTTTTTTGTCTTTCGCAGTTGGTGATCCATTGGTCATGGTGCAACATGCAGAAGTGAGGGAGTGGTGAGAAGCTGTGGAGCTGATGGGTCCTGAGGATGTAAGAGCCTTTGAAGGCTTCCACACGCTCTCCTCCAGGGTAAGGCAAGGGCATTCCTTACCATTATTGTGCCAGCTTTGCCCAGTCATAGAAGCTCTTAGATTACCAGCCTCTCAGAGTCTGTGCAGTGGGGTGCTGTGTCTGTGAATGGCTTCCAAAGCTTTATTGCTGCAACTCATAGGCACTGCCAATCAAGTACAAAGAGAAAACTGGAGAGTAATGAGATGGATTCCTCGAGTGGAAAGATCTTCACATGGGTATTTAACGAGTCTATTTTTCATGGGCGGCAGTTACACGAGGAGCTATGTAGAGGGGGCTGAGTGCTTTGTTCTTGAAGTTGTATCATGTTACTAACTCAGCTGTCTCAGATTTTCCATGCCCACCATCTGCTCCTCCATGGATCATTCCACTTAACTTTTCCTTCATTAATCACATTGTTTATGAAGCAAATAGCTTGTCAGGATTGAAGTCCCTGGTTTGATGTGTCACTATATTACAAAGCACACGGTTCTTCCCACCTCATATTATGCCATCCAGTATCATTGGAAGTCACATGCCTAGCCACATCTCATCTGTTTGTGGTCACTGGTACAGTAAGTGTGGACATCAAAGACATCAAAACCAAAGCTGGCTTTGAGTTTTTGTGTGTGCCCCAAATTTTCAAGACCAGAAGGAGAAATTCAGTTTGATGAGCTTTTCCTTCTTCCCAGTCCAGATGTAGTTCCAGGAAGAAGGGAGGAGTGGGTACTTCTTCCTTAGTTCTCCAACTTCTACCACTTAAACAAGTAGGCCCCTGAAGAAATGAAGCAGAGCCAAGGCTGGTTAAAAAAGTGGGAGAAGAGTTTACAAAATGTATTCAACTTTAAGCTGGACTGTTGGATGCTACAGCTTTTGGAGATGATGTCCTGTTACTCTGGCTCAGGCAGAGGGCACCCATGAAAGCTGCTGTACTGGGCTGACTCGTGGGCTTAGTAATGGGCACAATTTACTGAACAAAATACACTGTTAAGGGCTGAAGCTCTCTGGAGATTCCACACATCATTGCTCCTCTGGAGTGACACTCATGCTTAGAGATAGCAAAGTCCACACCAGGGCAAGCCGCAGAGCAGAAGTTCTGGTGAGCAGTCTGCACAGAGCTCAATGCAGGGCCTGCAGGTAGCACCTTAGAGGAACCGGTCCTTGCTTGATTTGTTTGTTACAAAAAATAAGCCTGACTTTGCTAGCTTCCTTTTATTCCTCCACCCTACCTTCTCTATGTCTCTTTTTGTTAATGTAGCTGAGAAGTAAAATGTGTCAGAAATTGCAAGCAGCTGGACTGTTTCTGTGTACACTTCATACTACAGTCAAGTTGTAGAGGGAGCCATTCTTTATTGACTAGGGACAAAACAAGTCATGTTTAGAGATATCAGTTCCCCTTGTGTGCTGGAAGTTTGAATGAGACAGTTCTTGTCCTGTATGCATTGTAGGGTCATAACATGTCCTTGCCCTAAACCCCTGACCACTAAAGGTCAGTAGCTCCATCTAGCAATTATGGCCATCAAAAAGGTCTCTTAAACCAGGTGTGATGGCTCACATCATTGATCCTCGGGAAGAAGAGGTAGCAGGATCGCTGTGAGTTTGAGGCCAGCCTGAGACTACGTCGTGAATTCCAGGTCAGCCTGGGCTAGACTTTAGACTCTGCCTCAAGCAAACAAACAAACAGAAGCGGGTCTCTTAACAGACATTAGTAATTGTGTTTGTTTGTTTTTTTTCAGGCAGAATTACTATAGATGAAGTATTATGATGATTTAATCTGTATTCTCTGAATTTTTCTGGGACTATATTTATATTTTAATTTATTGCATTTCCTCCTCCTTCAGTTTCCCTAACTATGAACTTGACATACCTTAAGGATTCTGCTTTTTGAAGTAAGGCACATGGCACTGTGTGACTCCTTGGGTTCTGTTAAAGCTAAGTGACAATAATCTCCCAAATTTTCAGGACTCAGAAATCACTCCTAATCTTCACCACAACAGTAACAGAGGGACAGAGGGAGTTGGAGGAAGGGTGAAGGTTTAGCAGTGTGGGAAATAATGAAGAGGCATGGATCCCGAGTTTATTTGAAGGTAGAACATTCTAAATTACTATAACAATGCATTCTGTATGCATGCTTTCCTTTGCAAAGCTTAAGAAAAGGCTAGGTAGGGGATGAGGCAGTAAGATGGTTGTTTCAAAGAGCAGTCCTGGAAATTGCATCTAACAGGGTGATCTCTTAACATTAAAGTGACTCATGTAAAATTAGACCAGAGGACATAAAAAGTAACCTCAAAAAGAAAAGTATCCTTCCAAATGACTGCTGGTCCAGATCAACTTTTGCAAGCAATATAATGAAGATCAGAGAATGTACTTTTATTATAGAACCTTTATATTTAGATTCCTCTTCCTTGGGAATATGCAGATTCTCTTCAGTGTATGTCCTTGAAGTGACAGATAAAATGTTTTCATATGGCACGTTTGCTTTGATATACCCCAATACCTTGTGTGGTAATAGTGAAAGAGCCTATTACTCTAAACCAAACCTGAAGTAATACGTATCATTTTATCATAGTTTCAGTTCAGCATATAAAACAGGGCCACTGCAGGCATTAAACTGCTCTGGCAGGCTTTATGTCTGTCCTGTGAAATTTGCAATTGTACTTTACATTGGATGTAAACAATTTTACATCTGACATCACATCAGATGTGACAATCCATTGTAGACAGCCACCTTTGTTTGGATTCTGGTGTGTGTGTGTGTGTGTGTGTGTGTGTGTGTGTGTGTGTGTGTGTGTGTTCATTCTACATGGTAGATGAAACTTGTACAGCTGTAAGAAGCTTGGGAAGGACTCAGTGTACCTTAAAGAACAAGACACTCCCATGCACAAGAAAGGTGACAATTAGAAGGATTACTTTGGTAGGATTAAGCTAGTGTTTGACAATGAATTTTTTTCCCTATGATACTCAGATTTCAGTCCCTGTGTCCATGGCATCAGGATTATAACCTGGGCCCTTGTTAGAAATGTACAGACCTATTGATCAGCGTCTCTTGGAACGAGCTTCATAATCTGTGTTTTACCAAGGTCCCCAGGTAATTTGGTGGATACTTGAATTTGGGAACCATTGTTCTGTCTACTGGTTTAGGATGTTGTGACTTCTCTCAAATTGTGACTCTGTGTGTTAGTGATGGAAAAGACCCGGAGAAAGGATTTTTCTAGGTGGTCAGAATAGATGTAACATTTTCTCATGCTAACCAAAGGTCATTTTCCCAAATGATGGTCTACCAGTAGAGTCCAGCCTTTGATGCATATTGTTATCTACAAATGTGTCAGGCCACAATTAAAGCTGTCTTAGGATGTGTGCAGCCCATAGGCCACAGGTTGGACAAGTGTGGAAACCTTTTCCTGCATTGTCTAATACAGTAACCACTAACTACATGTGACTATTTAAATTAGCATTATAATTCAGTTTCACCATTTGCACCAGTCATGTTTCAGATGCCCTGTAACCATCACTAGAGAACGTCTACTGGACAGTTCTGCTTTCCATAAGGGTCACTATGTGCTTAAACCTACCTTTGTAGTGACCACATGACTCTTGTGATAACACCTCAGCGCGGCTGGTTATTTATTTATTTATTTATTTATTTATTTATTTATTTATTTATTTGCAAGCAGAAAGAGATAGAAGAGAGACAGAATGTATGTGACAGGGCCTCTAGCCACTGCAAACGAACTCCAGATGAATGCTCCACTTTGTGCATCTGGCTTTATGTGGGTACTGGGGAATCAAACTCAGGTTATTAGGTTTTACAGGCAAGTGCCTTAACTGCTGAGCCATATCTCCCGCCCCCTCAGTTCATTTTAAATAGAATTCTTTTGGAACATGTCCAGCCTGTGGAGACATTCTGTGATTATAGCTTACTGAACTTTTTACCTCTCTGCAGCAACTATGTGCTGCTGATAGTGCCATGGGTCTGTCTGTCTGTCTGACATAATCGAACACACTGCTTTTAAAATATTTGCCCTTTGATGGAGGGCTGCTGAGCTGTCTCTTCCATTTGCTCTTCCCACCCTGACCCTTGGTGATGGTGAAGCTTGTTTGTGCAGGATGTCATTTTTGATTTTGCCTGAGCTCTACAAAGAATCTAGAAGAGGTGACCAGAGAATTTTCATCTTCTTCCAAGTCTCAACTTGGCTCAGAAAAGTGTTTCATAAGAGGGTATTAATTCACCAATTAACCTCTGAGGAGTTAGCTCATGAAGAATGAGCCTCTAAAGCACATTTCCCAATAGACATATTATAGCACAGATTTAATAATTAAGCTCTTTAGCAACATGGAAGACTTTTCTGTTGATATTATCTAGTAAATATTAGTTACTCTGAAATTATCATTGAAACAAATTAAAAGATAGGGAAATAAAGACAAACTTTATAAAAGATTTAATTTAAAGCTAACTGATCCCAAGATCATTTTGCATGGCAGAGAGAATTAGAATGAGAAGTTTGTGTGTTGTTATTATTGCTGGAAGGACAGAGAAAGAGGAAGGAAGCTGGAATTGATATTTGGACAGGCTTGACTCTACAGATTTGTAGTGATTGGGGGGGCATTGCTGTTCTTTTTCTGCCTGCCTTTCTCTGTCTTTTTTAAGAAGACTTTCTTTTTAGTAGTAGCTTTAGGTTCAAGCACAATTAGGAAGGTATAAAGGTTTGCTGTATATGCTCCTACATATGTTTAGGCATCCCTGTTACCACCATCCCCCACCAGAAAGGCACAGTTGTTACAACTGATAAACCTGTAATGATATCATAACCATCCCAAGACCATAGTTTCCATTAGGGCTCACTCTAGGAGTATGCATTCTTTAATGTGTGGTGATACTCATCCACCATTAAGACATCATACTCTATTTTTTTTTTTTGCTTCCCTGGAAATCCTCTTCTGCTTGTTTATATCTCTACCCTCAAATATTTTATGCTTTTATTATCACATTTTAAGTTTTTATTGTCACACTTTTGCTTTTCATCTAGTTGGTAATCACATAGTCTATAGCCTTTTATTGCAGTCAGCCTCACGCTGCTGGGATATGAACCTCCAAACCAGGCAGCTTATGGGAGGAAAGGATTTATTGAAGCTACAGATCCAAGGGAATTTCCATAATGATATCAAGATTAAAATTTATGAAGGCCTCTAAATTTAATATAGAGGAAATACTTAGGCCAGATCTGAGGGGGTCTTATGAAAATTCTTCTGCCTCTATACTAATGCCAGAAGTATGGGACCTGAGAAACAGAAACAGGCTGCAATGCAGCCTTCACTGTGAGGTTTATGCTATTTTGCTGTGCTTCCCAGGGGCTGAGAATTGATCAAGAAAGACACTGGGGACAGATCCCATGTGAGCACTAGAGGGGGAGAAAATAAAATCCCACTTCTATTGGGGGTGCCTCCAGGTGCCAGTGTGCTGCTTTGTTCTCGCTACCCTTCCCTCCTCTGTTGGTGGATGTCAATGCCCCTTTGCTCATAAGACCAGAGCCTACCCTTGGAGACATTTCTGATGGCACTACCTACTTGGCTTCTCTGCTTTGCTAAACCAGGGAGCCTACAAACATGGGAAATATCAGAACGCTGAGCCCAAGATGAAAATGGGTGAGTCCCAAGTTGTTACAGACAGATGGGGACTTCTTATAAAAGTTTGTTATAACTGTTTTAAAGGTTGCTTTATCTCTCTATGGCTTTATGAAACTGCTAACAGAAAACGATCTAAAAATTTATGCTTGAATCCAGAAGTATATTCTAACCTGCTTTCATATTTAAAACATGTGCTTCAGAGAGCTTAAGAGAAAGGTTCCAACATTAATAAATGATAAATCTTATGTGTATATTATGGATAGATATTATAAGTCAAATTTAATCTACTCTTTTGCAAAGGTTATCATAGAAAGCTTCTTGCCAGGTGTGATGGCACATGCCTTTAATCCCAGCACTCGAGAGGCAAAAATAGGAGGATTGCTGTGAGTTCAAGGCCACCCTGAGACTACACAGTGAATTCCAGGTCAGCCTGGACTGGAGCAAGACTCTACATCGAAAAAAAAAAGCTTCTTAATGACATGAAACAGGCATTTATATTATGTTGTTATGTTTAAAGCTTTATCGTATAGAATAGTCTGAGATTTGGCCTTTCCTACAGAGACTGTCTGATACATTAATAACCCCACTAAAGAAGGCTCTCAATGGAATACAGGAGAATATACGTGATAATATCTATGTCTGTACAATGAAAAATGTCTTTGATAAAAGTTTGGATAATAATTATAATATGATAAATTGATTACAAAGATAAGCCAGAGGAAAAGTTAATGCTGGATGTTAAATATTTAATAGAAAGATAATTATTACAGAATGGTTACATAGATTTTAAGATAAAAATATGTGAATAATGATATCAGCAAATATAAACAGAAAATTTAAAGATATATAGATATAATATATAAGGAGACAAAGTAGATAAACTGAATCTTAAAAGTTTTAATTGGACTCATTAGGATGGAAACTGTAGGGACCTCTGAAGTTGAACTGAATGTGTTATATCTTATATCATATATGATTACTTGGAGGGGGGAAGGGGCAGATTGTGATCCAGGTGTCCTCCACAAATGAATATGTTCTGAATGCTTACAAGGATGAGAAAGAACTTTGTTGGTACTTTTACAGAAGCAGTTTGTATGAGAGACTTGCTATGTTCTACCTGCCTGTGTGTCCTGAAACTTATGCAGAGCTGTTTTATGCAGAAGTGGACTGATATGAGCAGAGGGAATGACACAGAAAGAAGAAGAAAAAATCTCTGGGCTAAAACTGTTGCCTGTTCAGCCAGGATTATTTGAGAGGTTACAGCCATTAAGATTGGGCTAGGTGATCTGCATTCAGGCAGCAGGAAGAATGCAGACGCTTTTGAAGTAAGGGGCCTGAATGCTGAAAAAAGTTTCCTGTTCTTCAAAGTCCGTTTTATTCCCCTTGAATTAACAAGTTGGTAACCCGCCTGGTACTATGCATTATAACAAACACAGGAGGAAAAAAAAATCTTAAGATTTACAACATGGTTTTTGCCATGGGCAATGTGAAGCAGATATGTTGGATTGCCTGCATGGTCTGATGGAGCCATAAGGATGAACTGTGAGTTAACAGTGGAGACCAGTGAATGCCAGGACTATGGATGGATATTATGGAGAGCTGCCAGCACCCGGGAGAAGTTCTCCAAGACTGCGAGTAACTGAACTAGAGGGGCAAAATTAAAACTTCAGGAGATTTGTTAAAATTATCAGACCTGGAGATAGAATTTAATGTTGTCTTGTTCATTTTAAATCTTGTATTGATTCAATCTGTCTTTGCCATGCCCAATGCTATCTTTGCAATGTAAATGTTCTGTGCGCTTATGGATTTGTTGTATTAGAATATATCTAAACATAATTGAAAACACTAATGTTATGATGGTTCCTGTTTTGTTCATCCTGGCTCTGTCAGATGTCTATCACTGATGTTAACATCGAAGTCTTATAAAACAATAGAGTCATTATAATTTTGTTTTAGGAGAACTGAAAAAACTTCCCTGCTCTAAGAATCTGCTAAGTACAAATAATGTTGATAAATTCATACAAGCTTAATATATTCTAACAAGCCTAAATGTTACTTTTGTCTTAAACTAAAATGGTTCAATGGTTAGACTATTTGCTTATAAAGTTACTTTATGCAAGTCAAAATGTCTGTAATACTTGATGGAGTTAGGCTGGCTTAGTTCAACAAAGACTGGGCTTTGTTTTATTTAAATGTATGTAACCATTGTCTCAGTCAAAGTTAACTTATTAGAGAAAATAATTTAAACTCTAGTTTCTTCGGGATGATTGATACCTACATAAGTACACAGACTAGTCAGAAATGTTTTCAAGGATGCCAAAATTTTATGCTGACTTTTCCTATAATGTAATTTCTGGGCTAAATTAGTTGATTTAAAGTTATTTATAAGGTACAGTCTTAAGGATACTAACATGCTCTGCCTGTGATTACAGCTGACAAGATACTGATATCTGTTTTCTATGTTCCAGAAGTGGCTTAAACTGTCACCTGACTAAAAATGTTCTGTATTTCTTTAACTACGTTTTGCTAATCAGATTAATATAATCTCTCTAAGTGATTAATGACCACAGGTAAAGACCAAAGCCAATTGGAAACATCGGAGTCAAAAGGATAACCAACATTTTGGTTCCTACTCCCAGTTCAGAGGCCACAGGAGATGATGGAATACCTCTGGCTCCTAGGCTCTGGTGTTGCCTGACTTCCTAATCAGGGAGGGTGAAAAAACCCAGAGATAGACTCCAAGTAAGTGTATCTGTAACAGGAAAGTCCCATCAGGAGAGACTGATACTCCAGGCTTCCCAAGAGCAGGAATGCCACATGGAAAGTCTCATGAGGAGAGACTGATACTCCAGGCTTCCCAAGAGCAGGAATGCCACATGGTCAGCACGGCCTTGACTTATCCTAACAGATGACACAATGCTGAGAGTCACAGAGCTCCTCACAGGTCTCCAAGAGTCTCTCCTATAGAGCCATTACTGACCTCTAAAAATACATTGGTATTGTTCACTTTGGCTGCCTGCATGGTCTTAAACACTCAGTAAGAGAATATTATAATGCTAACAAAGACTAAAATACTAGGTTCTCTTGTCTGATACAGGCTTACAGAAACCTATACTTTCTTCTGCTTCTGTCCAGTCCTGATTAGTCAGATACTGCTTTGCCTTTAAATTGAATTGCAGAATTGCCATTATTGGTTATGTTTATCTGATAGTTAACTAATTTATACTAGTCCAATCTTTCTTTGCTGTGCCTTAAAAAAACAAATCTGGAGCTCAATAATAGGATGATTTGGAGCTCTATTTAAACTTACTGGTATTGGTGATGTTAGTCATTAACAATGTCTCTTTGCTTAGATTTACAGAGCTGGTCAGATTCTTCTGCCATTGAGGGGGGTGTTCCCTTAAATTTATAAAACAAGGGACCCACATAGCCCTAAAAATTAGGCCTATACTTATAATGATATATAGGTGTCACGTGAGAGTCAAGAAAACAGCATCCTCCGCCAATTGTGACAGCCAACACATCGCCAGGAGTCTACAGATGAATCCCTAATGGAAACCTGCCCCTAAGGAAGAGACTTCAGCTCATCTCTAGCCTGGCTGAACTACACATGGCAGAAGCCTGAAAATTTTAATTGGACACTATCCCCAGTCCTATTGATGTTTGCAATGTCTGGTTAGATTCTCTACTTTTTTTTTATTGTCCATAATGAGTTACATTGTTTAGTGGGCCAACAATGAGTTGTTATCCCCAATTCTTCATTGCCCCCCTTCCCCATCCCCAGTCAGCTGGATATCCTCCTCTGTGGGCCGTCTGTATCAGTCTTTGTGGTAGCGGAGTACTTTTAATAATAGATTATATCCTATTAAGTTCTAATGATCAGAGAGAAAGGGAGTCTCAACAAGAATGATGTCTTTTATGTCTTCTATCAAGGAAAAAATTAATACTGTTCAATTAATGGTGCTCTGCACCCAATATAAACAAGTCATACAAAATGAACCATAAGGCAAGATTGCCTTATTAATGCCCAAGAAAAAGGGGGATTGTGAGGATAAAAATAGAGAATAAAGGCTAAATGCTTACTTTAAACTGCTCACTTGAACTCAGAAAAGTAGCTGTGCCATAGATCTTGAGAAGAGTAGCAGATGTGCAGCTGCCAGATAGAGCACAGGAGGGTGGAGTTGAATAACTAGCTGCTTATCTGACTGCACCATAGGAATATAAGAGGATACAAATAAGTAACCGCTTACTTGGCTTGTGTGAAATGCTTGTGCAGAATGACTAAACATAACCCCTGGACTGAAAAGCCAAAAATATGAACATATGAATGTACCAATGAAAAAATAGCCCATGCAAACTGTTTACTCCTGTCTTTAATAAAGCTTGAGATCCTGCACTGGACACCGCTGGTCTCAGCTTGCTGTGCCTTGCTGTGTGACCACAGTCTGGGTTCAAACCTGTTCAAATAAATGACCCTTGCGTTTGCTCTAACTTGAGTCTCTGGTGGTCTGTCTTCGGGGAACCAGACCTTACAAACCTAAGTGACCAAGCTTGGACACTGGAGAATATAGGTACTCTAAATGTCTTTGTGTGGATGTATTTCTACCTCTTAGGCAAATAGCAAAGAGCATAATTTCTGGATCATATTGTAATAATGTGCTTTGTTTTATAAAAAAAAAAACTACTAGCAAACTGTCTCCTATGATGTCTGTACCATTTTACATTTCCACCAAGAACGAGGGTTTCTGTTGGTACATCCTCACCAGCATTTGTTTTTGTCAGGGTTCTGGATGTTGGCCATAAAAAAGGCATGTAGTTACATCTCATTGTTGTTTGAATTTGTACTTCCTGATAGCATATGATAAGCAATATCTTTTCATCTCTATACCTGCCTAGATATGTTTTTGGTGATGTGTCCATTAAGATTTTTAGCCTGTTTCTTACAATTAGGTTGTTTATTTTCTTATGGTTGGGTTTTGAAGTTGCTTTTTATATTTTGGCTAATAGTCTTCTATCATTTATGTCCTTTGAAAATACTTTTTCACTATGGGTGTTCTCTTCTTGACATTGACTTAGGGAGAGCTGAAGTCTTTAATTTTAATGAAATTGACCTTATCAGTTCTTTTCTGGACCATGCATCTTTTGTTGTATCTAAAGTCATTTTGGTTATCTATGTTTTCTCCTACCTCCTATGTGTCTTTTGGTTTTGGAGATGGGCCCATAGGTCTGTGATCATTGTGAGTTACTTTTTGTGAAGGGCATAAGGTGTGTATCTAGATTTACTTATTACTTTGACACATGGATGCCTGGTAGTTCTGGCACCATTTGTTGAAAAGACTTGTTGCTGATTGTGTTATGTTTGTTTCTTTGTCATAAGGCTTTCTCTATGGGATCTATATCTAGGCACCATGTTCTTTTTTGTTGATTATGTTTGTCTATTCTTTCACAAATACCATACTGCCTGAATACTATAACCCTATGATAAAATTTTAAGTCATACAGTGTTACTCCTCCAACTCTTCTGATTCCTTTGTATCTCAGTATGAATCTGAGAAACACCTTGTTAAGAGATAGATATAGATATATAGATATAGATATATCTGCTTGAAATAAAATATTTTTTAAATGAATCACCTTGTTGATAGCCACAGAATCACTTGCTGGGATTTTGTTGGGATTGCAATGAATCTTTAGATCAAGCTGTTATCAACTGACAAGTAATATTCTAGCCCATAAACATAGAAGAACGTTTCTCCATTTTTTTTGTTCTTGGATTTCTTGCATTAGTTTTGAATTTTCCTCATATACTTGTACATAGGTTAAGATCTATACAGAAGTATTTAGTTTTGGGTGTGGTGTGCTAATATAAATGAAATGTGCTTTTAAATGTCAAATTTTATTTGTTCATTGAAAGTATATAAGAAAGTTGATTGCCTGATTTTTTTGTATATAACCTCATGTTCTGCAACTTTGTTATAATTGCTCATTAGTTCTGGGAAAGCATTTTTATTTATTTTTTGTTTGTTTTCTACCTAGACAATGATGCCATCTGCAAACAAAGGTAGTTATCTTTTTACTAACCTGCAACTTTTATTTTCTAATCTTGTTGCTTTAGCTAGGGTTGCTAATAAAATAGCTGGTGACAGATACCCTTGCCTGCCTTGTCCCCAATCAGAGTGGGAAAGTTGCTGCTTTTTTTTTATTTTTCAATTTTTAAAAGTAGGGTCTTGCTCTAGCCCAGGCTGACCTGGAATTCACTAAGTAGTCTCAGAGTTATCCCTTTAAAAAAAAAATCAAGTTGGATTTTAGCTGTAGCTTTTTTTTTTAAATGCCGTCTACTTTCCAGTTTGCCTTTATTACTGATTCTGTATGCCCTCCTTGTTGGGGTGGACCCAAACTTCTCAAGAAGGTGAGGTACATTCTGATAGAATGATTCACTGCTCTGTTGAGTTTCCCACCTACCATAGGATGTTTAGTATCCCTAGGTACTAAATTCCCTTACTACTGTAACCAAGTAATTGTGTCAACCAATTCCCAAATATATATGATTGAAAATAACATTGGTAGAAGATGAATGTGGTGTATGTGTTTAAGATAGGGAGGAAAAGAGTTGTATCACAGGCAGGGGTTAGGATGAGAGTTGTCTGGGCAGATTTTATGGAGGTGAGATTTCTGTTAGGAACAGGAAGATTATTCCTGACCTGTTGCAGCTCCAAGGTGTGTCTTCACTGACTGTAGACTATAGTTGGTTAGTCCATGTTTTATTTCTCAACTGTAAACTTGCCTCAGTATTTCCATTTTCTCTTCTTCTCTTGGGTCCTTCTGTTCCTGATGTCCCCATACCCTAACTAGTGATTTCAATCATAGATCTGTAGGATCTTATTAGCCCTGGCAATCTTAGGGTGCTGATACTCAGTGCTGCTCCAAACAGCTGTGGCCCTGGGTGGCTTACTTCAGTATGGACTACAATCCTGCTGTTTTCCTTGAATGGAGAGTGGTGTGGTAGACTGGACAAGGGATCCTTCTGTAGCTTATAGATCTTGAGTTCTTCACTCCTAGAATCAGTATAAGTGGTGTCTGTGAGTTATGGGCATACTCAAAAATTGGAAGATTATCCAGAAAGCTGCATAAGTTTATTAGTTATAAGATACTTAGTTTAAATACACAAGGGGGTAAGGGGAAAAAAAAGAATGAAAAACTGGCTACCTCTGGTGCAGTTCATAACCCCCTACCCTATGGACAGATCCAGTATACGCACCAAGGAAGTACCCAATTAGGTAGGGGACAGAGAGGAGGGAAGCGGGGACACATTCACGAGATTTGCTCATACAATGTATATACTTATTCATAATAAAGATATTAAAAAAATAAGATACTAAGTTTAGTAGCTATTGTGTAAAAAGCATGAATCTGTTCTTTGCTTGGAGAAGTCGCAATGAAAAAAGTAGGGAAATTGCAGGGGCGGATGATTGGAAAATGGGGGTTATAGCTTCCACACAGATTCCGTGTGGAAGCTATAACCTCCATATATAATATTGCATTTGTTTGGTGGAATTCTCTCATCTACCCATGTGTCCCACAGGAATAACAGCTAGGCGACTGTTTAAATGTTAAAAGACGCTTTTTACATCTATGACAAATATTACTCAACAGCTTGGCTTTGTAAGATTCCAATACTGAAAACAAAAATAGCCTCTTTCCTCTAAAAATAATTGCATAGAAATATTATTTGGATTATTGTCTGACTAAAATGGACTTAATTCTTCCATGGTGTGTTTTCTTCACTTCCTGACCCTGACCTTGGAACATCACCAATGATTTTGAATGCCTTCACAATAGAATGCATTCTGATCTTGATCTTAAAGGTTCTGCCTTTATTTAGGAGTCAATATCAGGACAAGAAGACTGGTCTCAGCTCCATTTGGACTCACACAGCTGTGAGGAAGTGGTCCAGGGCAATACAAGCAGCCCATCATTCCACTGGATTCGTTTAAGACTCCAAGACTTCTCCTCAAGCAGATGGATCATGGGGCACGACATACAGATAATCAGTATTTTCTTAAGGGGACACAGCTTTTACTGAAAGAGAATCCAAAGACAAGGAGTTCAGTAGGGCTTCTCCAACAGCTGCTACGGGTAGGGATGTAATTAGTTATTGAAGGGTGAAGGGGACCCACTTTCTCCCCAGCTGCTGACTGACAACTTGGGAAGAGAATAGAATGCATAAATCACTTTCTACAGATTCTCTTTGGAGTCTTTGAAGGTCTCTGTTCCATGTATTGAGTTTAAAATACTGCAAAGGGAAAAATACAGAATACAGCCAGTTCATCTTAACGTATACTCCCATTTTTCTTAACAGAAAGATTATATATATATATATATATATATATATATATATATATATATATATAATCATGTGTTTCTAGAATAGATAAAAATATCCCATTTAAATTTCAAGGAAGCACTAATCTTGCAGTATAAACTAGAGATAATGTGGCTCAAATTTGTGCATATGCAATTTTACAAAAATAAAATAATTTATGTGAATTCTCACAGAACTAGGAATCCATTTGCAGCCCCTTGGTAAAAAATCTGTAGCAATGGTGAAGACATCTGCTCTCTCCAGGTTGAAAAAGATTCTGAGAGATGAATACTGCCTAGGGTCTTGAATCTTTGAATCCAGTCCTGCCACAGTGAGACTCCTGGAGAACAAACGTATGTGGAGGGAACAAGGACTCTGAGTACAGGTGTGTCTTTAAGCATCTAGAATTGAAGCCCCCATTCTTTCAATGAGCCATAAAACAGGGGTGATAGATTCTTCCTGGCCTTTTCCTCATGAGCTCACCATTGAATCTTGGTCTTCACCTTTCAAAGGACAAACTTGCCTGGTATAATCTCTGTAAAGATGACCCCCTCCTGTCAACATCCCTGAGGACTAGCAATCAGGGACAAGCATGTTTCCCTAGCTATCCAACCTCTCTCTTTCCCTTAGGAAAGAGCTGGGTGAGCACTTCTGAAATATTCAGTTACTGACATTAGGTTGTTATTTGGCAGTTGTCAATCTAGAAAATGGTATTCTGACTTTGAGAGAGACAAATCACATATTGTGTAACCCTAGATTTTTTATTTCTGCTCCTTCTAGAGTTTCTTGTCATGCTCTCTCATACTTGATTTCCTTCCCTTAACCTACATCCCTTATTTAGTCCTTAATTCTCTTAGCTTCCTTTCTTCATTAAACACTATGAGGGAAGAGGAAAATAAGAAAAAAACAAGAGCACATTCTATTTTCCAGTTCTGTGGTTCCCAGCTGACTACACACAGGTGTCTCCTGAGTAGAGATGAAGGTTAATTGCAGGCTCATACCAGCTTCCCGTTCTTCCTACCTTTTCTATGCACAAACCTATCCCTCACTCAACTAGTCATTGGTCCTATTCTTGCTTCTGAATCTGAATTCCTTCTCAGTGACCATAGGTGGTAACCACATGGATATGCATTTTATTTTATCACACTTTTGAAATGCAACTTTATGGAAAACGAATGTCTCTCAGCCTCCATTTTCTTATTTTTAGATCGGGAATCCCAATGCTTACTTTATAGGAGGCTCATGAGCATGATTCTTAAGGTTTTCTCTTGCTGTGTTCTCTCTTCTGCCTGGCAGCATGGCACTCTCTCTGTTTGTGTTTGCTGGTGAAGTCCATGTCACAGCTCTCATCAGTCATCCTTTACTCACTGCTGTTAAATAATCTAACCTCATCTTCCTTTGATAGGACCCCAGGACCTTCACCCTATTGGGAAGATGCTCCATATGCTTTTTCTTCCTTCTACTTATGATTGTGAACATTATTTATGACTCTCATGGTATCTTGCTATGACTGCTCCCATCAGAAACTGACAGCAGTTTAGTGGCCATACTATACACTTTGAGCACTCAACATCTGTTTCCTCTCATACAAGATGAGAGGTATTGTGAAGACTATGTTGTGGTCAAAGTGTCATCACAATAAATCCTACCAGAGACTTTAGGGTAAAAGCCTGGACTTTAGCAGTCCCAAAAACTAGGCTCAACTAACCATCTCTAATGTGCCAAGTAAAGAGATAAGAAAAAGGGGGCTGGGAAGATAGCTGAGCAGTTAAAGGTGCTTGCTTGAAAAACCTGATAGCCCATGTTTGATTCCCCAGTACCCACATAAATCCAGATGCACAAAGTAGCACATGTATCTGGATTTATTTGCAATAACAAGTTTATTTGCATACTTGTGATCTCTCTCTCTCTCTCTCTCTCTCTCTTGTTTCTCCTTGCAGATAAAGAAAAGGAGAAAGAAAGAGAAAGATTTATTCAATGTAGTTACATTGGGAAAGGGAATAGATAAAGAGGTCAGGTGACTCCAAGTCTCTAGAATGCTGACATAGATAGCAATGGATGGGGAGATGGCTCAATGAATAAAGCTCTTGAGGCACTAGTATGAAGACCAGAGTTCAGACCCCCAGCTCCCATGTAAATGCTGAGTGGGTATGGCAGCCTATTGGTAATCACAGTTCTTGGGAGGAAGTCACACGGGATCCCCAGAGCAAGCTGCCAAGCTAGACTAGCAGAATCTGTGAGCTTTGGGTTGAATTGAGAGACCCTGCTTCAGTAAATAAAGTGGAGAATGATGGAGAAAGATACCCATCATCAACCTCAGGCCCCTACATGAACATTCACATGTGTGTCCACACACATACAAACAGAAATACACACATGCACATGGAAAAAATACAAAGGAAAGGTGTACACAGCTAAGCAGTCAAGGTGTGGTCTTCCCCATCATTGGCCCATTATTGTTTCAGCTCATATCTAGCTGGCAGGTGTCGGGATAAGTTGTTAAGTTATTAATCATTGATGAGGGTGCAGCCTTTTTCCCTGCTGGATAATTTTCTTTATTTGAGGTGGGGCTCTGTCCTGAAAGGCTTTGCTTTTTCCAGCATCCAAAGTGACTCAGGAGGAAAGGATAAGGACTGTAACTCATGCCTGTGCCTTTATCCAAAGCAGACCCAGAATGAAGACAGAGGGGCCAAGCTTCTATCCCACATCTAGTCACCTTGTGGGTCCAAGGGAAGAGTCAGTAATCTTTAGCCCAAGTAGATTCTAAGTGCCTGTTTCTAGAATGCTCCTTCCAGACAAAGGTTTCCAAAGCCTATCCGTGAGGCTATTTATTCTAAACACTGTGTATTAAAATGCAGCACCACGTTCATGGGGTTGCTTGGGTAAACCCTTTGAGTTGATTTAAGCAGGCTCTGCTGTGTATTGATTCTCAATTATAACACGTTTAGCATGAGTACACCTTCCAGCATCCTGGAACAGTGGCCATGCTCTCCTGACAAACTGCCCTTGTCTCGCTGCCTAACTGAATAGAGTGTTGGAGTTTGTTTTGTTCATTCTATTTAAAACAACTCCTCACTCACATGATGTAAACTTTTCATGATGTAAAGTCTATAAATTTTAGTTTCTCAAAAGCTACTCCTTGGACTGGAGACATGGCTCAGTGGTTAAGGTGCTTGCCTGCAAAGCCTAAGGACCCAAGTTTGATTCTCCAGTTACACAAAGTGGTAATGCATCTGGAGTTCATTTGTAGTAGTGAGAGGACCTGGAATGCCCATTCTCTCTGTCTGTCTCTCTTCTCTCTCTGCTTGCAAATAAATAAATAGAAATATTTTTTTAAAAGCTACTCCTTTTACTCTGTCCATCTCTTCTTATTCCTCCTTTTTCTGTGTTTTCCTATCTCATATACTGAACTAAGGCTTTCAGTTTTCTTCTACTCAAAGTAATATTGTAATATTTTCCCAGTTTGATCTTTGGTTTTTGGTTATTAATATGTTCTACTAATTTCATATGCAAGTGTGGTTCTTATTGAATTAACTTTGACTCCTCTTGACAGTGAGTTTAATAGTGAGAAAATGTGTACCCTAGTATTCTTCCACATTCTTTGGCTATTCATGTATACTACTATTCAACCATTCATTGATTATATTTACCTCAGGACCTTGAGTAAAGTACACAAAAGATCACAGGAATATTACAGTATTGAAAGGATATGTACAGTATTTTTTTTTTGGTGTCCTCTTTTGGGGTGTTAAGGTAGCTATTTTAATGCCCTGTCAGAAAGATTATCTCTTATAGCTTCTTTGAATAGGGAGGTTTTGAAGGTGAGCAGCCTCGGTCCATGAGCCCTGGGAGGGGGGATTGTTTGCATTTGAGCATGTTTTGTGGAAGGACAAACGAAGGTGGTAAAAATAAATTGAGTCAACCAATGCAGTGTGACACAGTCACTTGTTAGTCCTTCTCAAGGAAAGCACCAAGGTCTCAGCCATGCATCCTTCCTCACGAGAAATGTGCAGTTGAGGAAGCAAGCAGTCTCTTCTGAGAAAATTGGATTAAAAAAACTATTGAAGTTTTAATAAAAGGATTTATTTATTTGAGAGAGAGAGGAAAGAGAATGGGTGCACCAGGACCTCCTATTTCTGTAAATGAATTCCAGATACATGAAGCACTTTGTGCATCTGGCTTTTGTGGGTACTGGGGAATTGAACCCAGGCCTTCATGCTTTACAAGCAAGTGGCTTTAACCACTTAGCTATTTCTCCAGCCCCAAACTACTGAATAAACTTTAGGGGCACCAAGAGAAGATAAGTAAATGGTTGGAGGTGCTTACAGTAGGTCCCATCTGTGGCTGTTTTGGTCATTTGTTTAAGACCAAATATCCTATTTGACCTTCAGTTTTTTGTTTGTTGTTTGTTTTCTCACTGCCACTGATGGAACCCAGGGTGTGTGCATGTGCTAGGCAAACAGTGCTCTACTTCTGAACTATATCCCATACTTCTCCACCTTCATTTTCAATCCCCTCTACTTCCTGTCCTATGGGACCATGGGAACTTTCCTCTTGCAGGCAAACTCTGTGCTGTCATAATGTCGAAGGTATGTTGGTATCTCACTCTGGACCCTGGTCCTGTGATTTCCATCAAAGGAATTCAACAGAGACATTACAGTGTCGAAGATGGTGGAGTTTATTGTAGGGTGAAGTGGTGTACTCTGAAGGGGAGAGTCCAAAGTGCTGACCTACATTTTATGAAGACTTTGTACTTTTTTAAAAGTCTCTAGAACTGGCAGCTTTTCTTGGAGGACGGTTTCCTGTCAGGTGACTGATAAGACCATTTGAATTGATTCTCACAGGAGGGGACAGTGAGATGTCCTTGGTCTTTAAAGGAGGCCTCCACTAGGCAGTGATCCTATAATCCTATAACCTTGACAGTTCTCCACCCACAGCCCATGCTGTGAGCCGGAGCCTGTTCTGAGAGTCCTGCACTTCCAGTTCCTGGCTTTACAAACTGCTGAGTATAAGGATGTGCTCATCCTCAGTGACCTCCAAGCCTACTAACAAGAATGCCTGGGAAGAGTAGATGGGATAGGGCCCTGCCTAGGATAGGCTGACAGTTCAGCATTGGCTTCTCCCCTGAGGAAAGCATAGGACTAGCCTTGCTCCTTTTTGTATGTCAGCCTGCTCCTGCTCTGTCTGTCATGGGATTGACATCTGGGATTTCCGTTCAGTACCATTTGGCTGGGAGACAGACTACTAAGTGTCATGGCTACTCACTTGTGCCTACAGTCTAACTTTCCAGGGGCTGCCCCTGAAACACCCACCAAAAGGAGTCTAAGAAAGGCCAAGGGCAAAGGCCTTTGCAGAGTGGCTAATAAGCAACCAGTTTGAGATGCTCTTAGTTGAGATCTTGGTGATAGCATGATCAGGTCCTAATGAGAATGTTCTCCCAGAACGGCTTATTTTGTTCTCACCCAACAGAAAGTATAGCACAGTTTGCTCCTTTTATATGAGTATCAATCTCATTCATGAGAACTCTGCTTTCATGACCAAATTGCCTTCCTTCCACAGGCCCCCCACCTTCTGTCCCCATCACTTTGAGGGTAGATCTTCAGCATATGAATTTTAGGGATCGTAAACATTCCATACATTTGGTATTACTCTTAATTATTTTCCTTTTCTTGGAACTCTTGGAACGATTGTCCATTCTTGAATTTTTCCTCTTTACGTATTTTCAGTGAGCACTTGGCTGGTTTCCTGTGGAGGGACATTTTTCTGAAGAGTCCAAATTCTGCATGCCTCCAGAGCCATCTGCCTATGATTGATTTTGCCATATCTGACTTTGTCTGTTGGCTTTAACCTTAACTTTACCCATCTAGTAACTCTGGGAAGAGCCTTATGTCTCATGGACTCTATTCAAACTGAAAGGAGTTCCCGTTACTCACTGTGTGAAAGGGGAGGGCCTAGGATCCCTCCATCTGTCTCATGAGACTTGTCTATATGTCTACAGAGGAGTAGGACACTGCTCTGTGTAGTGTCTTGCGTTCGGCTCAGAATCATCAAAACTCACTCGTGGAACTCCTTTCACTCTCCATCATGCTGCTGACCTCACTGTTTTCACTCCAGTTGCTCCAGCCCCGTGTCCTAGTTGTTGAATGCATTCTCTTCTTTGCCCTAGCCAGACCCATTTCTTTGAGTAGGACAGGACCTACTTCTCATTTATCCTGGGTCACCCTTTTCTTCCCTAGGGACCAATCATAAAACAGAAAGTAGGTGATTCATAAGTGTTTCAACCTAATTAGACCTAAGCATTTACAGAATTCAAGGGGAATAAATGCTCTTAATACATTAGCATGTAAACATACTTTGGAGGTGGTCTGACTTGCCACCATATTTATTATTTCTTATTTTTGGTTTGTGTGCTCATTTGTATGTGGATGTATGTGGATGTGTGTGTGCATATATATGTGTGGAGGCCAGAGGTTTTTGATATTGTGTGTCTTCCTCAGTTGCTTTCCACACTATTTTTAGAGACAGGGTCTCTCACTAAAGCTAGGTATCACTCGTTTGGCTAGACTAGTTAGCCAACCCCAGGAATCCTCTTGTCTCTGCTGTGTGCTGGGATTGCATGTGTATCACCACTCCTGGTTCTAAATAGGTTCTGGGGATCTGGACTTGGGCCCTTATGCTTTGCCTAGCAAGGACTTTACCCACTAAGCCATCTCCCCAGCCCTTCCACCTCATTTTTTTAAAGCAGTAACAGCTTTATTGAGTCATCAACAGTATGAAATCAAGTATTGTAATTTGATTAGTTTGGACATAAATATACCCATCACAAACATCATAAGTTTTGATCATCATTTTATGAATTTTATTCTCCTTTCTGTGTTCTTCTCTTCATCATTTCTGTGTCAAGCATTGTGTAAGGAGCACAGATCCAAAGTAAGACTGAGGCAAAGGACTTACAATCAAATGAAGGAGATAGACATCAAAGAAATAATTTAAATCTGATAAAGAGTTTCAACAGTTTCAGAAACCCATGTTTCTGAAGGGTCTCTGAAACCCTTCAGAGACAGAAAGGTTTCTATAAGGATGTAATATTTAAGCTGAGAACTCCACACTCAGCTCCACTCATCCACTATCAGCCAGCATCTCAGATTTCTCCCCTGCTCCATAATTATTTTTCTGAGTTTCATGAGCATTCTGTGAAAATACTTATTAATAAAGTCCCTTGACCTTCTTGAATCTCATTTGGGCATTTAGGTCAACTACTCCATGAATAGCTTATATTGCTGTGGACTGTAGATATGTGGAAATCTAAGCTCTACTGTGATGATATTAGGATGTGGAAGCTTTATTGATAATTCAGTTGTGAGGGTGGAGGCCGCATGAATGAGATCAGTGTCCTTACTGTAAGAGTCCAGAGAGCTAGCATTTCCTCTTTCCACCATGTGAGGACATAGCAAGAAGTCAGCAGCCTGCAACTTAGGAAAAGACCCTCTCCAGGACTTGACCATGATGGACTTTCAGCTTCCAGAACTGTAAAGCATTCTGTGGTCTTTTTAGCCCAGATTGTTGAAGACAAAAGTGGTTATGTTTTGATTACAAGCAGCCTTACATGGTTTTCCCTCTCTGGCTGCTTGTAATGCAGTGTTCAGAGTCGCAGGCCCTTGCTTCCTGGAGTCAGTGTGACTTCCTGTAAACCTAGACAGTTTTTCCTACATGCATAATTCATTTTTTCCAATTTCCCATGTCATCAGGGTTTTATTTTAAACCTTACCCTACAGAATGATAAAAGAATAAAGACATGGGAGTTACAGATATCAAGAGTGGCCAAAGCATACAGACTGAGTTAGGAAGCACTTTAATAATTTTTAAATACTGGGGGAAAAAAAAAAAAACCTTAGAGCTTCTATGAAACAAGCTGAGTTTTTCCAATGGAAGCTCCCTTGTTTCTGTCAGTCTTTCCTAACTCTTCAAACTCACTGACATATGTGGGTTCAGCCAGGCATGCCACCTGGAAAATAGGAAGTCAGCTGTTCTTTGCATGTTCACTCACAAAGGAGTGAAGGGGTGGGGATGGAGGCTGGGGGTGGGCACAGGGTCACTGTTAGAAGAGCCGACTTAACCTGGAGCTCTATATTATACTTGTACAGATAGTACTAGCATAGAGAACTGTTTCATCATCCTATAGTTTGAGGAGAAACAAAGGATATGGAAAATCTGATTTGTTCAAGGTCACACAGTGATGCCTTAATCCTCATTACTCTTATGGTACTGGTTAATGAATTTTTGAGCTACATGAAACTGCAATTTTTTTTTATATTTCTGGGCATTTTCTGGGTGGCTCTGGTTTCATTAGATTCTCAAAGACGTTTCTCATCATATGCAAGTTTAGAATAATGGTACTGACAGAAAATATTAAGTATTTCTGAAAGGATTAGAACAATGTAGTCTTTCTACATATATAAATTATAAGCTGTTAAAGAAAGTAATTCTGTTTTATAATATTATTAAAAACTTACATAGGACATCACTATAAATGAGAATGAAAGATGTGACTAACTAAAATATTTGGATTATGTTTGTTAATACTCTTAACAGGCAAATATAAGTCAATGTATGGACAGTGACTACAATGTTCCACCCAGTGGTGTTGGCGAGGATGGGAATATACACAGCATGGGAGACACTGTGATTGGTTTTCACATGTTGTTATAACTGGAAGGCAGTTTGACAACATGCATAAAGTTATAAAATGTGCATGTACTTTGACCTAGCAATTCAATGTCTATTATTTTATCAGAGAAGATTATTGAGCAGCTTTGAAGAGATACAAAGATATACCCATTGAAGATTAGTTTTGATAAGAAAAACTAGTCACAACCTACGTATCCATTAATAAGAGACTTGTTATTAGATAATTATCACTGACTGATCTAAAATGATATGGTATTTCCTTGTTTTTAGTGGGAAGATATATATGATATGGTAGTTTGAATGGCTGTCTCACAATAGAGTCAGGAGTTTTATTAGTTTATCCCCAGCTTCCTGACTGGAAGAGATGTCACTCTTTGGGAGGGGGATTCTAGGGTCCAGCCCTAGATGTTACTGTGGGCAGATCTGAAATTCTAGCCTAAGTTATGCAGAGAGCAGTCTGAGCTCTGCCTGGGGTCCTTGCTGTTTAGCTGCTGAAGTGTGCTTGCTTCTGATGGTGCTGGTGGTGTTTTTTTTTCTCTGCTTGGATCTGTAAGCTTCAAATAAATCCCATTACTCCTATAAATTGTGCCTGCTTTGGAGGTCCAGCCTAGCAGCATAGAGTTGACAACTACATATGACATATTGGCTTTTAAAATATTTTTATTTATTTGGTCAAGAGAAAGAAAATCAGAGGAGTGAATGGGCACACCAAGGCCTCCTGCCAAGGCAAACGGACTCTAAACCCATGTACCATTTTGTGTATCTGACTTTACATGCGTACTGGGGAATTAAACCCAGGCTACCAGGGTTGTAAACAAGAGCCTTTAGCCTCTGAGCCTCTCTCCAGCAGTATGACATGCTATTAAGATAAAATAGTTTTGATCATAGAACGTGAAATAATGTGAACCCATGGATGTGAAATTCTTGATAAATGCATGTTCTTGCATAAACATAAGGAACAATCCACAAAGTTTTAGTAGTGCTTTTTTCCCAAATGAGTTTTATTTTTGTCTGGCTTTTTGCTGTGTGGTTTGAGTGCTTATATGGTGAACTTGTTTCATTCTTTTTTTTTCACATTTATGAAATATTTAGATACATTAATAATTAAATATATTGTATGAGCAGATCTTGTGATGTTACCCCCATTTCCCTCTTCCCTGTCCCCAACCCACTGAGGGCCCTCCTCAGTGGGCATGCTGGATCAGTCCATGGGATAGGGGGTTATGGATTATATGAGAGATAGCTAGCTTTTTTTTTTTTTTTTTTTTTTGTGTGTGTGTGTGTGTTGCTGTTGTTGTTGTTATTGTTGAGGGGGCAGTGACTCTGGATATTCTCCCACACATTCTTAAAAGCCACAATATGTAAAGTATTCATTCTTACTATTACCTCATGCCTATGTATTTTAGGCATCATATATGATTTTAAATCGTATTTTATGAACATGTATTAATTGCACATAGTATTGGGCTACAGCATTGTGATGGTTAATCTTCACTCTCAGTTTGACTGGGTTTTGAATCACCTAGGAGACACACCTCTGAGCATGACTCTAGAGAGGATTGATTGGCAGGGAAGACGTACCCTGAATGTAGGCTGAACCAACCCATAGCCTGGAGTCTGGAATGAATAAAAAGGGAACAAGGAGAAAGCTAATTGAATGTCAGGATTTTCCGTCCTCTCCTCCTCAATCCATCAGGATGCCAGCGAGTAGCCTTAAGCTCCTGGTACTCCAGACAAGCTAATCATGTTGCCATGCCTTCCCAAACTCACTGGCCTTATATTTTCTTAAACAATGAGCCCCCCCCCCAAAAAAAAATCCTTTCTCCCTTAAGTTGCTGCTATTTTGTCACAGCAGTGAGAGAAGCAACTAATACAGGTAGGATATTTGAATACCTGCCAATATGCACTGATTAAATCAGATAGTTCACATTCCCCTCTAGCATTTCTTTTTGTTCAGAGTCTTGAGGCTCATTTCTTCTGGATCTTTATAAAATAAATACATCATTCAAAATGAGACAGCACTTTATTTGTGGAGAAGACTAGATAACTGAATTTAAAGAATTAATTATTAAGTTAAACTCTTTATATAGTTTGACACTATATAACAGGAGTATCCTTTGTTCTTTACAAGGTTAAGTCTAGGATGATTCCAAGGCAATGTGTCATCAAGGAGCCATCATGTGGAATATGTAAGGACCTGCTGATGAGGACATAGGACTACAATTGTATTCAATCTTCTGACTTTACCTTGAATAGTTATTACTGAGTTATAAGGGGAAACTATGTGAACGCTTCACACTGAAGCTGGAATTTGGGCATAATTTGTGGGCAGCCAGTATTACTAACTGAGTGTTGCTACCAGCTTTGGCACTGATTTCTTAAAAGGAACTAGCAATTTTCTCTATCGGTAATTCATTAGACACCCTAAAACCCTGAAATTTGGCTCTGTAGTCTGGACTGGGAGGCCTCTAGATGCTGGGAGGAAAGTCAGAGGATGCCTTTTCCAGCACCAAGGTCACAGACCAGCTTTGCAAACACACCAAGCTTTCAGTCATCCTGTCATTCGAGTTTTTTTCTGATGTGCATGTCTCCCTCTAGTTTACATTTTACTTTTTTCATCTTTTGTTTTTATTTTTATTTTTTTTTTGAGGTAGAGTCTCACTCTAGCTGGCCTTGAACTCATGGCAGACTTCCTCCTACCTCTGTCTCCCAAGTGCTGGGATTAAAGGTGTGCCCAGCTCTGGCTTACCTTTTTATTTATTTATTTAGACTTTAGAGAATCATAACCTGTCAGTGTACAAACAGTAGTGAGGAAATCTTTATCATTAGGAGGTTGAGGGATGGTGGGGTCATGGATCTCACTGAAGTCAGACTGGCTAACACTGGAGAAGCAGAGATGGAGAACTATGGGAGAAGGGACCTTGTTGGAACTTCAGTCTAGGACTGGTGTATGACCTTGGAGTTGTGGCAGAGGACAAGGACTCAGAAGCCAGGGCAGTGGAAGGATCCTATTATCCTTAGTCATCAGAAGTCATGGCCACTGGTATGAAGAAGAGTGATAAGAGCCAGCAACTCAGGTCTTCCCACCAAGAGAGGAAGTGGGAGGGAGTCTGATATTTATTGATTCAAATTTTCATGTTTTATATAAGAAGAAGAGAGGAATGATGGTCAAAATGTGCTTAAAAAGAAGCAGTAGACACCCACTCCACCCCAAGCCCCAAAGCTCTGGGAATTTGGGAAGAACATAGTCACTACCTAAGACAGCTTAGTGGGGGTGGTGAGCAAGTATTCTTAGGAAGAAGCCAGGTTTCAGTCAGGATGGGAAGTTGGAGGGAGCACTCTGAGGAGCAGCTGAAGGTGAAGGAGATCCGGCTGGTGACCCTTGGAGTTCCAGAGAGCAGAAGGGCTACAGGCACTGGAGAGGGGTGGAAGATCAACACAAGGACCATGTGGTGATTATGGCTGAAGGGTGAGGCATGGCATGACGTCCTAGGCTCATTGTATCTGGTGCTGACAGACAAAAGGAATGATGGGATTAATCCTTTATCTCCAAGGCTGTGGGTATCAGGGTAGGGTAGGGAAGCATAGCACCCTGATTTTGGGCTCCTGATTGAGGGGAGATCTTATGGTGTACTTAAGGGTAGCATGTAGCTGCAGCCAGAGAAGGGACTGGAGTAATTCTAAGCCTCTTCCCCTGCTCAGGTTAGAGTCATGTGCAGTAGAGGTCGTGGGAGGAAAGCTTTTCACACTTAACTCTCTGGATCCCTCATGTACTTTACACATTGCTTCTCCTTGGACCAGACCGTTTTTCTGTAGTATGTGGATTACTTCAGGGGGTCATTGTACACTAACACCCCGGTTCATCCACAGAGCTGGGTGGACAGAGTCCTTGAGACAGTGGTAGGCCTATGGGCATAGCCTCCCCCCCCCCCGGAGAATGTCACAGTGAACAGCTCTCGTTTATTGTATAGATAAAGGTTGTTTATATAGAGGAAAAGGCAGAGAGGTAGGGGCATAGGCAGCAAGGGGATTGGTAGGGGCAGGATAGTCTGTGGACATCTCATGAATGGATTGGCAGGGGCCAGTACCCTGTGGATGCCTAGTTTGTGTAGATAAGTTGGGGGGGGGCTTTCTACGTGACTCTAGACATGTATAGAATGGTGATGGCTGCAGAGGAACTGTAATCTTATTTTCCAGGTTTTTTGTTACAGCTGGAGTGAGTTTAGGCCTTGAATTGCCTGCTTATCTCAGGGCTCGCTATGGCCTGCCTGGAGGGCTGGAGGGTCCAGGATATGCTTGAGATAATTGGGGTCACAGGCTTGTCTTGACTTCTTTTAACAAGAGATAGTTCCGGGATGCCTCCCGATCTCAGCAAAACCCTATATCCTCCATGCCTCTTAGCAGGGTCCCACATTTTTCTCCTTGATTGAGAGCTCTCCTTTATATCTTGCTTCTTCCCTTCCCATTTACCTGCTTGTTTCCTGTTTCTGTACAGAAACAAGCTGTAATGTATACCAGCCAACCTGAGGGCAGAGTGTGTGCAATGGCACCTATGGCTCTATTCAAGACACAGACTGTGGGCTGAAGAGATGACTTAGCAGTGAAGGCATTTGCCTGAAAATCAGAAGGACCTGAGTTCGATTCCCCAGTACCCACATAAAGCCTGATGCAAAAAGGTGGCGTATGTGCCTGGAGTTCATTGGCTAGAGGCCTTGGCATGTCCATTCTCTCTCTGTGTCTGTCTCTTTCTCTCAAATAACTAACTCACTAACTAACTAACTAAGTAAATAAAATTTAAAAATAAAAAGTTAAAAAAATAAAGGCATGGACTGTGCCTAAAGCCAGAGGTCACGTTTGCCAGTATGGAACCCATTCATCTCCATCTTCTGGTCCGTCCAGAAGGGATTACATGGTGCAAGCCAAAGGAAACACACAAAGTGACCTTGAAGTAATCTTTTGGGGGAAAAGAATTTGTGTTTACATCTCTGTGAACACCTGGATGGGTCCTCACTATCTCTTTATGGAAAGATGCTGGTGTCTTTATTCTCTGTGCCCTGGTGTACTAAACCACACATGTACTCTTACAAAGAAAGAAATGGAAGCCTTACAAAAGGACCTAACTTTAATTGTAATTTTTCTTTCTGGAGTTCTGCTTCCTTTACATTAATACTACACAGAAATATCATTTCGTGGGAGTTGTTGTCACCCTTCACTTGTAAAGGTCCCCTTAGTGTGTAAGAGGACTACTCAGAGATGAATCATCATTTGCGAAACAAAGTGAAGGGACAAAGGTGAATGCAAAGGTCCTAGAGAAGGAGACCTTTCTTCTATTATGGAAAATTACAATGTACAGGAGAGGTTGGAGGTGGAGTGAGGTAGAAGTGGTATTGAGAGAATTATGGTTTTGTTTAAAATATTTTTAACTTATTTATTGTTAATGATTAGATACATTGTATGAGCAAGTCTTGTGATGGTACCCCCATTTTCCTCCTCTCTGTCCCTGCTGGGGTCCCTCCTCAGTAGGCTTGGTGGACCTGTCCATGGGATAGGGGGTTATGAATTATACAAGAAGTAGCAAGTTTGTGTGTTGTTGTTGAAGGGGGCAATGCCTCTGGTGAGGGATACACCATTGCTAAATACACTATGCCTTCTCCAAATATTTTTGGCCCATTCCCCCTGGAAGCTCATGAAATGCCTTCCTGCACTACACAGGCTACCATGTGGATCCAGCAGCATCTCTCTGTGTTTTGAGACAATAGTCTGTGGTTTCTTCAGAAGTAGGTTCTTAACTTTTGCCTGGGGCAGATGTTGAACAGCTTTGATAGAAGCCTGTATTGTTTTGGGGACCTTATGGGTTTCTTTGATCAAGAGCCCAGTGTTGGAATTAACCAATTACTGGGACAAGGAGTTACAGGCCAGAGCCACTTGTCTTAGGGTTAGGCTTCCTCCCACCCTATTCAGGGCCCATCTTACCAGATGACACCCACAACTTCCTCAAGAGCTTACTGTGTGAAAGTAAGTATTTTATGGTTTAGATTAATGTATATCTCCCTCTGCCCTCCCATTTCCCCCAACCCCTCCAGTTTCTTCCATCCCCTTTGTCAGTCTCTTTTTGCCTGTCAGGTTTGCTTACTGTTCAAGCTTAACCTGGTTAGGAACTGCAAATATTTTTTGGGGTGTGTGTGTGTGTAAGACAGACAGAGAGATAGGCATGCCAGGGTTCATACTTGCCACTAATGAATTCCAGATGCATATGCCATTTTGTGCATCTTGCTATCATGGGCACTGGGGAATTGAACCCAGGCCAGCAGGCTTTGCAAGTGTCTTCAATGGCTGAGCCATCTCCCTGGCCCAGAGGTATGGTTTTAAAGGCACTCCTTTCTCTGTTAAAGACATATGTCCTAGAGACCACTTAAAGAGTACAAAAGTAGTAACTACAGCTAAAGTTGAATTACTGGATTCCCCTAGCCCCAAATCCAGAACTTAATGTGCAAACACTTCCTCCCAGCTGTGAAACAGTCATGGTCACAGTGAACACCCTTGGAGGCTCCTTGTAGTCTACAGACAGCAAAGAGAGGTCAGACCTGGGCCAGGTTATAGGCAGTTCCAAAAAGACAGGGCCAAGCCTTTGTCATACTCAGTGACATTGGGGAATGATCTCACCATTTGGGAAGTCTGAAATGCCAAAGCTGCAGTGATGTGATCCTTGAATACGGATGTAATTGATGTGTATTGGTTGAAGGAATCAAATTGTCACTGCATTTAATATTGTGTATTGTCATCTGGTGCTGTGGAGGGCAGAAGCTTGGTTGAGAGGAGATGGACAGATGCATATACCAACACAGACACACAGGTGCTCCTGTGCAGAGAGAGACCTAGTCTTGGCTGGCATAGGTTTCAGTTGGCCAGGATGTTGTTGCATTTCCCAGCAGTTGTAGAGAAATGGGTTTGCTGGAAGAGTTACTGCTTTTGCCAGTTTTTCATTATTGTTTTTTTTTTTTTTTTTTGTGTGTGTGTGTGTGTGTGTGTGTGTGTTCATGTGTATAAATGCAGGCTCATGTGTGGAAGTTCGAGGAAACTTTTGACTTGTCAGTCCTCACCTTCACTTGGTTTGTGACAGGTTCTCAAGTTGATCATGCTCTATTCTTCAGGCTACAGGTTCCACGAGCTTCCAGGATGTTCTCCTGCTTCTGCTGTCTCTATCTCCCTTCTCAGTAGGCTTACAGAGCCCACCACAGCTTCTGGATTTGACACAGGTTCTGGGGATCTGAACTCAGTTACTCACACTAGCACAACAATCATTTTATACATTGAGCCATCTCCCAGCCCAGTTTTTCACTTTTTACTTCATGAAAACATCTAATTTTTTTTTTTATGAAATTAGGAAATCAGGTGCTTGGGAGGGTGAATATGGTGCCATGGCTGCTTCTGGAGATGTCTTAATTTTTTTTTACCTCTGATTGAGTTTTGGCATTAGTTATCTCTAGTTGGTATAGAAGCAAGCTAGATTTTTTCACATTCCAAAAACAATTGAAAAGGATTTCAATAGAGAATATGTATTTCTTAATTAAGAATGTGTGTGCTGCCTTTATTAAATGGATAACTCCTTGACCTTATTTTCAACAAGTTGTTTTATTCACAACTGAGCCAATTTTTTTAATTAATAAAATTCTATGTCCATATGGCATTTGGGTGGCAATGAGTATGCACAGCATTCTAGGAGGAAAACTATCATTTTCAAATGAAAATTGAAATACCATCATGATCCCTTTGCAGTTCAGCTGTTTCCAGGTTTCAAGCAGGTGGGATCACACATCAGAATTTTTCATCATTGTTGTGGGGTTATTAATGCATTGCAATTTTGATTCTATAAACATGGAAATAGACTGTTCTGGAAGTTCTTTTGTGAGTTGGGTAAGTTCTGTAGGTTAAATGTAAGGATTCATAACAGCCATAATAACTGTTCAAAGCTGCTGTCTGCTGTATTGGTGTGGCTGCTTACTGTGAGTCCCTCACACATGCTTATCCTCCATGCTATTTTCTGCAGCCAGGACCTGACATTCCTCACAGGATTCCTTTGGATTCACTTGGGCTTATCTTTTTAGTAAAGTCAGGCTTTCCCTGGGTCTTGAAATTTCATCCGTGTTTCATGGGGACAGCCACCCACTTCATCCCTGATGCCATCTGGTCCAAGCTCCTTTCCTGGTTTGTGCACCTGGTTATGTGATCTTTTCAATCTGTTTTGTATCACCATATTATTGTTCCTAGTATGTAGCTCATGTATTTTGTACAGCATCCTGTTATATAAAGGATTTGGGATGGTTCACAGACATGCATAAAATATACCAACTTAAAATTAAAGAGTAAAAGAAGAAAGAAAAGGTGGAAAGATAGCAATGATAGAATAGAGAAGGAAGCTTTGAAGACTGCAGGCTTTGGGGACTGGTGTTCTTGCTTTCGGAACACATATATGAACTGTGGGGCTCCATAGCAGTTGTCTTGAAGGGATTTCTATTATACTGTGTCCTCATTATAAGAACTGGGCATTAGTCTAGATAGTGATTTTTTTGGACTTGATCTAGTAATCCCACTTTGGATAGCTATGTCCTGAGGATTTAAAATCAGTGTGCTGAAGACTTGTCTGCACTCTGCTTGTTGAAGAACTTTTTTACAACAGCCATGATAAAGAATCAACACATGCCCTTTGGCAGATAAGAAAATGTGATATATGCACATACCGTGGGATATGATTCAGCCATGAAAAAGAAGGAAATTCTGTTTTGACTGAATGTGGAGGACTTTATACATAATTAATCCATCAAGTACAGGTAATAACTGCATGGTCTCACATATATGAAACATGTAAAGCTGTGAAAGTCATAGGAGCAGAGGGTAGAAAGGTGGTTGCAAGACTGGAGTAGAGGTTGGGGGGCAAGGGGAGATGTCAGTCCAAGGATACAAAGTTGCAGTTTGACAGGAGGAGTAAGTGATAAATATTTCAAATGAATGAATGTGTTAATTCACTTGATTGCATCATTCCACACTGTATACACATGTCATATCATCACACTATATACCATCATTATATGCAAGTATTTGTCAACAACATTTTAAAATCACTTAGAATACATTTTCAAATGCCTTCCGTTATGGTTTTCTCGATTAACCCAACCCACAAACCAGAAAATTACTTGGCATTGCCCCTGTTCTATGCAATATACATGCTTTGTTCTCAGAGAATGTCTTTGCTGTATGAGGGTGGCAAGGGCCAACAGGGCTATAGACGAATGCATGGTAAAATTAAAATACCATGAATGAAAATCATCAGATGGCAAAGCATGCAGAAATGTACTTCTGGTGGGGTGATCCAGGAAGACCTCTCAGGCAGGTGAACTTGGCTGAGGCAGGATAGATAGGAAGGAGGAGCAGACAGCACTGTTGGTGGAGAGCAAACCACCTGTTAGTGAACTGGAGGCAGGACAAACCCCAGCACATTTAGCAGTTGAAAAATAAAAAACCATTACGGTAGGAAGGCAGATAACCGTTTGGAGGGTTGTGGCAAGAGATGAGGTTGAAAATGAAAGGAAAGACCTTGTAGAACTTGATCTCCTGGTTAGGGTAAAGGGTTGCCTTCAAGCTTACATGTGTTGGAAAGTTTGCGAAGGGATTTGAGATGGTTAAACTTTGTTGTCAATTTGACCAGTTTAGTAATCCACAGTAATCTTGGAAGAGTCTCTGAGATTGCTTATAGAAAGGATTAACTAAAGAAGGCAGTCCTTCCTTCAGAGTGAACCCTTCTCCTAGAGTGAGAGGCCCTCTCAGTAGAGGACAAGATATAGGGAAGCTTGTGGGGAAGGAAATCTCTTTGTTTCTTCCCCCCACCTGTTTGCTGGTGTGTGTGTGTGTGTGTGTGTGTGTGTGTGTGTGTGTGTGTGTGTGTGTGTGTGTGTGTGTGTGTGTGTTTGGACCTGGGAAAGGGGGGCCAACCTCTTTCACCATACAGAACTTTCCCTGGATCTGTAACTTCAATAAATCCCTTCCTCCCATAACTGAGCCTAGGTTTGGAGGATCATTCCAGCAGCATGTGATTGACTACAACAGGATTGAAATGGGGAAAGGAGTGACATGATCCAGTGAAGTTTTCTGATAAATTTTGCTGCTATGTGAAGAATGAGTTGAAGGGTGAGAAGAATCAGAACCACTCAGGGCACCTGTAATCTGTGGTGATGACATGATGGGTTCTTACCCTACAGAAGCTGGAGCCATGGCCAAGGGAGCTGTACAGAGGAGCAGTGGGTTAGAGGTTTGGAGGCAGGGAAGTCATTTTGGATGGGGACAATCAGGAAAGTCTTCCAAGGGACACCCTTAAATTCATAGTGGATCTGAAAGGAAGCTGTGATGGTTTGAATTAGGTATCCCTCATAAATTCATGTGTTCTCAATACTTGATACCCAGCCATTGGAAATTTGGGAATTGGTTCCTTCCTGGAGGAGGTATGTCATTGGGGGTGAGCTTTGGGGTGTCATACCCAGCTTCCTCTTGTTAGTGTTTAGCTCACTTTTCATGCTGTGTTCCACCTGCCATGGCAGAGGTGAAGTCCAGCCGCTGGTCTACTATCCTTGCTCCTACCATCATGTAGTATAAGCCAAAATAAAACCTTTTCTCACAAAAGCTGCTTTGTTTCAGGTGCTTGTTCCAGCAACAAGAAGGCAAGTGTAACAGATGGATAGAAGTCAAGTAGAAGGATCAGAGAAGACATGCCAAGTTGGATAGAGCAGAAAGAGGGCTGAGTGATAAATTGAGAGAGGGAAAATGCTGCTAAATGACCTCTTCCCTCTAATATGGGACCATTCCTGAAGTAGTGCCAGGGCACACCATCCAGTCACTGTGAGGATGAACTTCCCTGGGAATAGTTTCTATTCTGTGTGTGTGTGCATGCACATAAGTACAGGTGCATATATCGTATATATGTGAGGTCAGAGGACAATCTTGAGTATCAGTCCTCACCTTCCACCTAGTTTGAGATAGGATCTCTCATTTGCCACAGTGTTTACCAGGCCAGCTGGCCTGTGTGTTTCTGAAAGATTCTCCTGTCTCCACCTCCCATCTTAGCTTCTTATCTCACCATAGGTTTGCTAGGATTACAGACACTCATGCTGTTGGATCTGGCTTTGCCTGGGTTCTGTGGATCTGAATTCAAGTCCTCATGCTGGCATGGCAGGTGCCTTGTCCACTCCAATGTCGCAGCCCAGAATACCATCACACTAGTTCGCTCAGACGAACTTTGCTCATTCTGGATGAATTCCTTACAGGGTTTTACCAAGTCCCATGATTGATTTAGGTGAACAAATTGATTTGGTTCTTTCTATAGGAGAACTTATTCCTTTTCAAATAACCAAAGAAGTAATTAGACATGCATTACCTAACTAGTAAAATAAGGGTGCTCCCCACAACTAGCATAATGCACTCCAATTCTTTGTATGCTAGTAAAAAATAAAGAAAAATAAGGTGCTCATATTACACCCTCAGTCCTCCTTCACTTCAGCACTATCAAAGCCAATACTTGGGGTAGCCTGCACCTGGATGATGTGTGTATTTTGGCTGATTAGGATCAAGGTAAGTCCATTGTCCTGAAGGAACTTCAAGTCCTTTCATTTATAACCCAAACCATGTCCCTGTTTTGTTTAGCCCCCAAATCCCCCCAGCCTCAGGCCTGCTTTTATGACACCATATGATGCTCCATCTGGGTTTTTGGCTTCCTCATTTCCTTAAGGTTTTTACTTGACTGCTTCAGGCTGAGGCAGGAGTGGGGCATGGTGCTTCCACTCTTTGTCTGTTTGTCTGTCTGTCTGATCAAAATCCACCTATGTAATTAGATTCTCCTCACTCTTATGCTCCCAAGAGTTTTCTGTTTCCTGGCCTGCTTTCCTTAGCATTTCATATATTTACATACTCACATATTTATGAATTCTGAATTTGTTCACTTGGTGTATTGTATTTTCACTGATTACAGCCTATTGAACTTCTTCCATGAACATTGATTTCTCTTTGACTGAAAGTACCTGCCCACTTCCCTCTACTTTTAACGTGACTTTTTGGAATTTCTGATCTTTCTTTGCAAGCACTGTTGCTGCATTTTTGGATGTTCTTCTCTCATGGCTCAGAACCATTCATTGTAGCCCCTCGAGTGGTCAGGACATGTCAGAGAGGCCCTGAACAGTGTGTACATATAAGAGGGAAGTCAGTCAGTTATGCACTTGGACTTTGACTGACATCAGATCTTCTTCGCCCACCCACCCTCAACCCTGGACAGCTTGACTACCATTTCCAGTATTAAATACCTTGCAGGTCATTACCAGCCTTCCTGAGTTCTTTTCAGGTGATGTAGACCCTTTTACAGACAGCCATAGCCACAGTCAGGGCCTAAGTGCCCAATGTTCCTGAGACATTGTGCTTGACCTCATGGAAGTCCAACTTGTACAAGGGAGGAGGGAAATACTAGCAAGATGGAGTGAGAGACTGCCTTCGGTGTGATGAATCTGCCAGTGCTGCTCCTCTCCCTTCATCTGTGGATAGTGAGATAGAGAAAGATGAAGAAATCAAAGATAGATTTTCCTCCTGGAAAATGCTCAGAACTCTTAGGACAATTATTATAAATACAAATGGAAGGGGAACTCAGTAAACATGGAAGAATGCTTATTAAGAAGAAAACATGATTTAAATCTTACTACTGCATTTTACAACATAGACTCATTCTTTGTCTCAGAGCATTGACCATGTCCTGGCAGGCAGCTCACATGAGAAGCATCTTGTTCATGTGAGTACAGTAAACTCTCTGCAGTGAATTCTTTCTCTCAGTCTTGTTCATTTAACAACCACTTGTCATTAGAACATTAAAAATGGATTGCGATAATTTTTTTTTCTGAGTTACAGATGGACACAGGGGACTGAACTGCTGCAGTGGCCCTCAATGTCTCTCCTCTCTCTCTCTCTCTCTCTCTCTCTCTCTCTCTCTCTCTCTCTCTCTGTGTGTGTGTGTGTGTGTGTGTGTGTTTAATTCAACACTTACTGCCCCCCAGAGAACTCTTTTTGAGAAGATGGGGACAGTAGACAACTAGCTAATGCAGGCCTGGCCTCCTTGAAGGTAGGAACTCAGGAATGCTTCCTCAGCCTTTCTCTTTCTTAGCAAGACCTTGCATGTTATCTAGCGGGCAGAAAGTATTTAGGAGGAAATTTCAGTGACTAGCAACATAGGATGGAGAACATCCATAACCCTTTATCCAGTGCATTAGTGTTGTGGTTTGAGTATGAAATGTCCTCCACAGGCTCATGTGTTTGAACATTTTGTCCCCAGTTGGTGGCACTGCTTTAGAAGGCTGTGGAACTTCTAGGAGATGAAGTGAGTCATTAGGGCAGAAGTTACATAACTGGGCCTCATTTCCTGTCCTCTCTCTGCTTCTTGAATTTGGTTGCTTGTCCTCCCCGGTTTTTTGCCCCCAATGCTAAGAACCAAACCCAGGCAAGCACTCATCCACTGAGCTAAACACCCAGCCCAGCACTCTGACTTGGTTTGCAGTGTGACCAGCCTCCTCATGTTCCTGCCATATCCCAAAGCCAAAATCAAGTCTTTCTCACTTAAATTGCTTCTTATCAGGTTTGATAACAATAGTGAGAAAAACAATTAATGTGATTAATTTGGAAGGGTTGTCATGACAGATTCTATTAAATAATAGAAATCAGTTTTCCTATAATACCAGAGGCTCCAAGTCTGAAATCAAGATCTTGGCAGACTGGGTTTCTTCTTACGGTTCCCTTCTTTGAGTGTAGATGGCTGTCTTCTTCCATCTTCATATGGACTTTCTATTGATCTGCATCTAAGTTTACTCAAAAGTAGTTTAGGGCTTACTCTGTTTGACCTCATTTTAATCTGTGCATTTGAAGAGTCTGTTGGCATTTAATTTAATCACATTGTGAGGTATGGGGATTAGGACCTTATACAAATATTAAGAGGATGTGGGCCACAACATCTATCCAGGCTTGATTTTTTTTTTCAAGATAGGGTCTCACTCCGGCCCAGACCAGCCTGGAACTCATTCTGTGGTCCCAGGCAGGCCTCAAACTCACAGTGATCCTCCTACCTCTGCCTCGAAAGTGCTGAGATTAAAGGCATGTGCCACTATGTCTGGCTTCCAAATTTGATTTCTTTGTAAATTTTGTGTCATTTGTAAAATTTAGTGATACAGAGCATCTTTTTCCATCTATTTTGATACTTGGAAATCACCTTCAGGGGAATGTCTTTTCAGCTTTTTTTTTTTCTTGGACCTTTTTGTTGTTGAGTTGTAGGAGTTTTGAAATATATTCTGAATATTAGTCATTTATTAGCTTATACTTATATGACTGGTAAGTATTTCCTTCCATTCTGTACATTTTTCTTTTCACTCTCTAGGTCGTGTTCTCTGATATATAAAAGCCTTAACATTGGATTTAGTCACATTTGTCTATTTTGGCTTTAATTGTATGTGCTTTTGGTGTTGAATGTTCTCGAGAAATCATAGCCAAGTGCAATGTCATGAAGCTTTACCCTTATGCTTCTAGGAGTTTTATAGTTTTAGCTCTTTAATCCATTTTAATTGATTTTTATATGTCATACAAGGCAAAGGTCTATCTTTATTTTAATGCATTTTAGTGTTCATTTTTCCCCAACTCTGTTGAAGAGACCATCCTTTCCTCTTGGGTGGGCTGGGCACCCTTGTTTAAAGTCATTTATTAAGGTGGTGGGTTTTTGGGATTTCTCTTATATTCCATTGTAGACATATCCTTTCTAAACTTGCCAGGTCATTACAAGAATCTGGTGGCATTTAGGAAAGGGATCCATGCAAAAGGCATCTAAGGATACAGCTGGCCCTCTGTTGCTGCCAGTTCTCCATCCAATGGTATCTGTGAGGGTTGTCTCCAGTACCTACCCTCCACACCCCCACAGCTGTGCAGGTTTGCAGATAACCTATGTGTATCCTTTAAATTGTCTCTACTTCCTTATAATGTCTAATACAATATAAATGCTATGCAAACATTTGTTGTAGAATAATAAGAAAAATGTCAAGAAAAGTCTATACATTTATTATAGGCACTATAAATGCATGCTTTGTTGTATTTTATTTACTTTACAGTTGGTGGCACACTCTGTTACAGAGTCAGGAATACAGAAGGCTAACTGAATTTTGTTTTTAAAATAGTATTCTTTTTTAAAAAAATAGAACATTTTCCCTGCAGTATAACTCACATATTATTCAGTTTACCTCTTAAAATGAGTGATTTTTGTGGCTTTTGTATAGTAGAGATTTATACAATCAGCACCACAACCTACTTTCAGAATATTTCATCATCCTGAAAGAAACCTCATATCTATTAGCAACCACACACCTCTTATTTCTCCTCCCCACAAGTGTCTGCCAAACATTAATCTACCTCTGTGGATTTACCTATTCTAGTCATTTTCTATAAATGGAGTCATTCAACATTGGCCAAGTGGCTTCCTCTTTCTTACAAATATTTTCAAAGTCCAGTCATAGCATGGGTACACACATCAGTACATCATTTCCACTTATTTACTTACTTATTTAACTTGAGAGATAAAACTCATAAATAAGTTATTTAACATAATGCTTGGAAATTATACATCTTGTGGAATGTTTAATCAAACTAATTAATGCATGCTTTGCCTCACAGATTTGTCATTTATTTGTGGTAAGAATACTTTAAAAAATCAGCAATTTTGATTTGTACATGATTCATTGCTAAGAACTATAGCCTGTTGGACAAGAGAGCTCTTTAACTTATTCCTCCCAGCTAAAACACTGTATCCTTTCTCCACTATCTCCATACCCACACCCTCTCAAACGCTGGTAACCACTCTTCCCTGCACTCCCCTAACTTTAATGTTTTTAGATTCCACATATTAGTGAGATCATAAGATGTTTGTCTTTTTCTGTCTGGTTTATTTCTCTTAACACAATCTCTTCCAGATTCACCCATGTGTTGAATAAAGGCTGACTAGTACTCTGTTATGTACACATAGCAAGCTTGCAGCAAAACACATGCAGAATACAAGTAACGGGCAGAGAGGAGTAAAGCTGCCTCATCTGCATACTTGTTTTTTGTCACTCATGTCTGTGATCCTGAGTTGCTTCTTGTGAGCACAGGACACACACATCCTTTTCAGTATTTCAGTATTTTGGGAACTCACTGTACCCTATAAATGTTGTAGCCCTGTGGGGGGTGTGTGTGTGTGTGTGTGTGTGTGTGTGTGTGTGTGTGTGTGTGTGTGTGTGTGTGTTTGTGTTTGTGTTGTGGGCATGCTTGTGTGTACGAATTTTCATATGTCTGAGCACATGCATGAGTACATGTTGTAGAGGCCAGAGGTCAACATCAAGGAGGGTCTTCCTCAATTCCTCTTTATTTTCCTTTGAAATGAGGTCTCTTATTGAACTTATACCTCACCAATTTAGCTAGTCTGGCTGTACTAGTTACTATCTCTTTGCTGAGACAAATTTCCCAACCAGAAGCAGCTTAAGGAAGGATAGAGTTTATTCAGCTTACAGTTCCAGAAGGTAGAGTTTATCATGACAAGGAAAGCATCATAGGAGAAGGAAACCAGAGTCCTAGTGTCACATCAACAGGGAGGAAGTAGAGGAGGCAAATGAATGGTGAGTGGACCTGGTTGTAACACCTCCAGGCCCTCACCAGTATCATACTTTCAGTAGAAAGGCTCCTAAAGACTCCACAGCCTTCCAAATCAACACCACCAACTGAGGAATATCTATTCAAACACATGACTCTATGGAGGATATTTTACAATCAAACTACCACACTGGCTAGGCAGTGAGCCCCAAGGTTCCATGTCTCCACCTCCCCAGTGCTGGGGTTACTGACATGCACTGCCATACCTGACATTTACATGGGTACTGGGAACTTGAACTGAGGTCCTCATGCTGGAGCCCTTATCCCTCTCATTGTTAAGTCTTAGAAGAGAGATCCCTGAAATCCAGGAAAGGTGCTGTCTGCCCCACTGCAGCAGTCAGGTAATGCTAGTGGAAGCAGCTCTGTCGAGCTGAGCTGAGTGGTCAGGGAGAAACTGAGCAAAGTTTGAGAGACCAAGACACACTAAGCCCCGGAGAGAAGGCTGCAACCCTCTAGGAAGCCTCAGAATTATTTGTTATATTTTTAATTTGAATTATTAATGATGACCTAATAATTTAAGTGGTTAACCAACAGAAACATAAATACAACTTAGCAGGAAGTAATTAGAGATTTGAGATACGTTTATCTGGAGAAGTTTTTAAGGTTGGAATTTATCTATTCAATCAGGATAATTGCACTAAACAAAACTAAATTTCCAATTCACCAAATGTGAAATTTTTCATGTATACATTCACACAATTAGATTAATTGTTGTGAATCAATTTATCCAACAAATAAGTGTTGAAGACTTATTTTGTTTTGTTCTCTGCTGAAGACTAGGGTTAAGATGCTTATGACCTAGTTTTGCCTGTCAAAAACTTTCAGCAATTAAATTGAGAAAAGAAATTGCTTGAAATATAAAATAATACCTAATCATTTAGCTACTGAAGAGCTTCAATTTATGGAGAAGAACTTGGTGATATTTTATGGAGTCACTTATTTTTCCTGGGATTTGTTCCTCATGTGTAAAAAGGTGCCTTCAAGAGCACTCCGGTGAAATGAAATAGTCCCTTCTACATTCATTCGGATCCCTGTGCAGAGAAAGGACCGATCACAGGGCCTCTTAGATACTGATGGAGTTATTTTCACTGATATGGTTACTTCTGTTACTGGTACTGTTATCTTCACTTGCTGGTGCAAAATCACCTCTAGTGGAGATCTCACTGGTGAAGGATGGGCCTTGCTCAGGGACAGGCTGCAGCTGCCAGAGAACAGGTTAGTTGCCACCATGAGGGAGTGTCCGCTCCACTGTGCTCTGTGGATAAAATTCTCTCCAGAAAACACATCTGAGCAGCACCTTTCATGGCTACTTTATTTTGCATTCTCTGCTCACCAGGCCCAGTTCTTAGACCCCATTCAGTAGATATTCCAATTCCTACTTAGTGGCTACTTGCAGAGGAAAACTGACTTCTCTGTAGCTCCAAGTCCAGGGGGCAGGGGTAATGGGGAGGAGGAGAGAGCAAGCACTACTGAAATATTTCCACAATTGTTGCTGAACCGCCACTTTCACTGGAGTGGTCTGTGGGAGAAGGAAAAGGACGGTGATTCCATGGGGCTGGGTGATAAGAACCTGTAATCCTTGACAGCATAACACAGTCCTGGTGTCACCTCAGGAATTGTTCTCTCTGCTGTAACATTCTGTGTTTCTTTGCTCTAGTGACAGATGTAAACACATTTATAAGGGTGCCCAAATGTCCTGGTTTGCCTTGGACAATTCCAAGTTTTCTTCCTTTGTCCCAGTGGAATTATTAGTATTTTTTTCCTTTATGGTCAGAATGTTCTCATTGGGACCCTGTATCATAGGTCACTGATTATCCATATATTTGTTTCAAGCATTTTATATAAAATGATCATCTAGCACCCACTAACCATCAAAATAATAACTTTGTTTTTAACCAGATTTACAATGTTAGAAGAAGACAGAGGTTGATCAAGTTGTTCAAGTGTTCAAGGTCACTGAGCCAGGGCATTTCACTGGGCTGTCATTTCTGAGCTTGTGCTTTCAACCACCAGCCTGCATTGCCTGTTTCAAAGCCTCTCTTGGGAAACCTACCTCTCTTGCCTTGACCTACCCCACAGCCTGTCTGAATCATTTCCTGTGTGATCCTTCTCCCCTGTATGGGCTTCTCTCTTATTCTTCATGCTCTGAGCACCCCAGGACCTCACTTGTCACACAAGCTAATTAGGTCACATGAATGAACACACCCAGAGAGAGGGCCGTGTGTGTGTGTGTGTGTGTGTGTGTGTGTGTGTGTGTGTGTGTGTGTGTACAGGGACTGATAAACTGGAAGAGTGCCTTCAGTCAGTTATTTTACCCCCTTTCAGATGATTTTTGTCCTTGTCTCTCCTTCAGTTGGTACTTACTAGATCCCCTGGCACAATACTGTCCAAATTGAGGACTTTGGGCTAAAAATGGATATCTTTGAAAGAAATGTATTCTGTAGTTCTTTGTTTTGTTTAATTTTCTTTTGTGGCATCACACTCATTGGGCAAATTTTATTGCTTTTCATGTCTCTGAAGTTATGTTTTATTTTTAGATAGTTCTAACCCAGAGGTCATTCCAAAGACAATGATATTTCTGAGCTTTTTCAAATAAAGGAGCATATAATTTTTTTCCTTTTTTATTGTCCATAATGAGTTACATTATTTAATGGGCAAACAATGAGTTGTTATCCCCAGTTCCCCTATATCCCTCTTCCCCATCCCCAATCAGCTGGATAGCCTCCTCTGTGGGCAGTCTGGATCAGCCCTTGGGGCAGGGGACCATGGATAGCCTAGGAGTCAGCCTGGTTCTGCCGGCCCTAGTATGTTGTTACTGGGGCAGGGGCATATCTCTGGATATTCTCCCCCACCACTGCTCTCATAATCTTTCCACCCCCCTCTTCCACTCAGTTCCCTGAGTCATGGTGGGTGAGTATTAAGGCTGCTTTATTGTTGAGAACTTAGGGGTCTTTGTACTTCTGCTTTAGGTTGTGTCGAAAATCATTGGTGTCTATCTCACTGGCTTATCCTGTGTTGATTGAATGGCTGTGGCTGTGGGTCCCTTGTTCATCCCATCATTCTCTGCGGGGTTCCATATGGATCCTCCACGGTATGTCTGGGGTGGCTTATCTCTTGCCAGGATCTCAGCTATTGGCCTGCGGTCCGTCAGTAGGGTTGGGTGGACCACAGCTCTCTCATTGCTTTCTGAAAGATACAAACAGAATCTCCAGCGGAGAGTGAGATCAGTATAGGTTAACTGAGATACACATTTCTGAATTAGCTAGATTCTATTTTTATTAGCCTCTCCTTCAATTGCTTGCATAGTGCATCTCTCATGGGGGTGCCCAAGAGTCCAGCTCCCAGTGGATATCGCCCTAAGTCCCCAGTTCCAGTTAAGGGCTCCCCTTCACTAAGTGGAATATTTGACCGAATTTCAAAGCTGTTGATTGCCTCCCCTAGGCTTTGGCTCCTCCATTGCACAAGTGCTCCTTTCTTGGTTTGCTGTTCTTTCCCAGTAGGAAGTGTGGTCAGCCTACTCATTGTAGCAGACTGTGTTTCATGCCAGTGGTCTCTGTTTACTCCAGCTGCTGTTGACCAGCTTCCCCTGGCAGGTTATGCAGTGCCTTCCAGCACTACACTAACTACCATCTGGGGGCTAGATACCATTCCAGACCTCAAAGGACTCTCGATGCTGATTGATTGCTTTCTGTTGTTTCTTCAGCAACAGGATCTTGCCTCAGGTCTGGGGTGGGCATTTAAGAGCTTTAACAGAATCCTGTCTTGTTTTTGGAACCAGTTTTCTAAGGGAATTTGAAAGGGACAAGGTGGCTAGATCATTGGGAGATGAAGGTGGTTTCTGTCTGTGCTCATTGTACTGACTCCCTCTTTCCTCCTGCAGTCCTGAGGGAATATGAAAATAGGCATATAGCAGTCAATCCTAAAAGCTGAAATCTTTCTTACAAGATTTATTCAGCTAGGGAAGGTAGACCTCTTGACATTGTTTTAGGGATGAAAAGACTATCCAATTTTTTTTTCTTAAATATATATTTATTGTCCATAATGAGTTACATTATTCAGTGGGCAAACAATGAGTTGTTATCCCCAATTCCCACTGCCCCCTCCCCATCCCCAATCAGCTGGATATCCTCCTCCGTGGGTCGTCTGGATCAGTCCTTGTGGCAGGGGACCCTGGATAGCCTAGTACTCAGCCCGGTCCTCCTAGCCCAAGTGTGTTGATACTGAAGAGTGCCATGCTTCTGGATAGTCTCCCCCACCACGGCTCTTACAATCTTTCCGCCCCCTCTTCCGCATAGGTCCCTAAGTCATGGTGGATGAGTATTAAGACTGCTTTAAGGTTGTGAGTTTTGGGGTCTTTGTGTCGAAGATCGTTGGTTTCTGTCTCACTGGCTTATCCTGTGTAGATTGAATGTCTGTGGCTGTGGGTCCCTCGTTCCTCCCGTCCTTCTCGGCGGGATTCCATATGGATCCTCCACGGTATGACTGTGGTGGCTCCTCTCTTGCCAGAATCTCAGGTATCGGCCTACGGTCGGTTAGTAGGGTTAGATGGGCCCCAGCTCTCTCGCTGCATCCTGAAAAATACAAGCACAGTCTCCATCGGAGAGTGTGATCAGTGTAGGTTAACAAATATACACATTTCTGGATTACCTAGATTCTATTTTTAGTAGCCTTCCCGTCAATTGCTCCCACAGTACACCTTGTCTCAGGAGCCCAAGAGTAGGGGATCCAGTAATTATCACCCTGAATCCCAAGTTCCAGACAAGGGATCCCCCTCACTAAGTGGAAAATTGGCCGAATTTGAAAGCTGTTGATTGTCTCCCCCAGGCCCAGGCTCCTCCATTGCACAAGTGCTCCTTTCTTGGTTTGCTGTTCTCTCCCATTAGGGGGTGTGGTTAGCCTACTCATGACCGCAGATTGTTTTTCGTGTCAGTGATCTCTGTTTACTCCAGCTGTTGTTGATCATTTTCCCCTGGCAGCCTGTGCAGTGCCTTCTAGCACTACACTAACTGCCTTCTGGGGGCTGGATACCATTCCGGACGTTGCAGGGTCTCTCGATGCTGGTCGATGGCATTCTGTGGTTTCTTCAGCAACAGGGTTTTGCCTCAGGCCTGGGAAGGGCACCCAAGAGCTTTGACAGAATTCTGTCATGTTGTTGGAATCTCATGAGTCGCTTTGGTCAACACCTCAGTGAGGGAAGGAACCAGTGGATGGAACCAGGGGTTGTCTGGCTGCTCTAATTATTCACAGGCTTAGACTCTCTCCCCTACCACTCATGGCCCCTCTTGCCAGATGACGCTCACTACTTACTCAATAGGTTATAATATGATCGTGAGGATTTTATGTTTTGAAACCTAATATGTTTTATCCTCAAGTTTAAGCCATTCCCCTCCTACCATCCCTTACCCATCATTCATAATCTCTCACTTCTTACTATTAGTCTGCATAAAGAACACGGTTATCCTGGTTAAAGACCACATATGAGGGAGAATATGTGGCGTTCGATTCTCTGTTCTTTTGAGTGTTCGCTTAGTAAGATCTGCTCGAAGTCAGACCATTTTTTCCTAAATTATGATATATCATTTTTTCTTTCAGCTGAGTAAAATTCCATCGTGTAAATATACCACAATTTCTCTGTCTATTCCTCCATGGATGGGCATTTGGGTTGAATCCAATACTTGGCTATTATGAATTGAGCTGCTATAAATATAGTTGTACAAATGTTTCTGTCGAGATGTGACATCTTGTGGGTAGATGCCTAGTAGAGGGATAGCTGGGTCCATTGGTAGTTCTATGTCTATTGTGTTCAGGAGTCTCCACACTGCTTTCCATAGTAGTTGAACAAGTTTGCAATCCCACCAGCAGTGAATGAGGGATCCTTTTTCCCCGCATCTGCGCCAGCAATGATTGTTGTTGGTTTTCTTTATTATTGCCATTCTGACCGGGGTAAGGTGGTATCTCATTGTGGTTTTGATTTGCATTTCCCTGATGCTTAGGGATGCTGAGCACTTTCTCAGGTGAGAAAAGGCCATTTGTGTTTCCTCCTCTGTGAATTCTCTGTTGAGATCAGTGCCCCATTTTGTGAGGGGGCAGTTTGGGTTTTTGCTATTAATTTTTTTGAGTTCTCTGTAGGTTCTGGAAATCAGGCCTCTGTCTGTGTTGTAGCTGGTGAAAATCATCTCCCAATTTGAAGGGGGTCTATTGACTTTGAGAACGGTGTTTTTGTCTGTACAAAAGCTTTTGAGCCTGATCAGGTCCCATTGGTTAAGTGACTGTTGCACTTCCTGGGCTACTAGAGATTTGCTCAGGAAGTTGTTCCCAACTCCTATCTCATGTAAGGTTCCTCCAACTTTTTCTTCCAGGGTGTTCAGGGTTACAGGCTTGATATTGAGGTCTTTGATCCATTTGGATTTGATCTGTGTGCATGGTGAGAGGAGTGGGTCTAATTTCATTTTTTTTACATGTGTTTATCCAGTTTGTCCAGCACCATTTGTTGAAGATGCTATCTTCGGCCCAGCATACATTGATGGCACCCTTGTCGAAGACTAAGAAGCTGAAGTTATTTGCATTAAAGGCTGGGTCTTCGAGTCTATTCCACCGGTTAGACTGTCTGTTTTTCTGCCAATACCATGCTGTTTTAGTTACTATGGCTTTTTAGGCAGAAAGCTCATCTACCTGGTGCATACATGGTATCACAGAGGATAAGACTTTGTATATTAGTGACTTTCTTGTCATTGCAAATGGCCGACAAGAAGCAACCAAATGGATGAAGGGTTTATTTCGGCCTAGAGTGGAAATGGATTCCGTCCATCATGGTGACAGGAGCTTGAAGCAGGTGGGCATATTGGTCTTGTAGTCAGGAAGCAGAGAGTGATGAAGGCTGGTGCTCAGCTCACTTCCTCCTTTTTGCTCATTTGGGGACACCAGCCAGTGTAATGGTGCTGCCCACAGTTAGGTTGATATTCCTAATAACTCCCCCACAGACATTCCCAGGAAGCTGTCACCTAGGCAAGTCTAGATTCTGTGAAGTTCCAATATATGGACCATGACAATCTTCAGCCTTTTACCTTTTCATAAGTTAAAATCTGTGATTAGGAAATAGAGCATCTAGGGATGTTCCCAGGCTCAGCTTTGCCCATGTTGTATCGACCTTACACTATGCTGCCTACCTGAGCTGGTCTCTTCCATTGAATTTCCTTTCAGTGTTTGATTTCCCTTTTGGATAAGTTTCTCTCAATCTCACTAAGAAAAAGAGTGATCTGTTAAACTTATTCCAGCCACCCTTCTTTTCTCTCTCCCACCCCTGAAAGGAAATGCTACCCTATTGTGACTTAGGGTGGGTTCTGTGAGAAGGTGTCTCACTTCAAATAATGTGAGATCCATAAGTTGTTAGGAAAACAAGGGAGGCAGGTTGAGGCAATCTCTTCTGAAGAGATGACTAGGTCCTTGAGGAATTATTAGCTTTTCAAGACACTTTTGGACAGGAAGTGGAAGCTATGATGATTGTGGCTTTTTGTTACAATGACAACAGCAGCAAGCATTTTTATCATGCTGACTATGTGCGCTGCACCATTGTGTACAGTAAGCAGATGATCTCATTCTCGTGACAACCCAGTGAGCTCCAAAAGTGATTTTTATCTCCATTGTTCCCATGTACAACTTAGGGCACAGGGATGTAGTGAGGAGTTTCATAGAGTTGAGGGTGAAGGTCACTGAGACCACCTCCTTTAATAAGGACACCATGCACAAACAGCAAAGAGGCTTCTTCTGGACACCATACCACCACCTGCATGGGTGGTAGGGCTTGACTCTCCTCCAGGAGCTACCTTGGTCTCCCGTGTTGCAGCTAGACCATGCAGTCATTCTCAGTGCCAGGAGCACCTCCTGACTTTTCTTACTGTCTTTCAGGAATATATCCTGCTTTGCTTTCTGTTATCACAAGTCTGCAATACATGAACTCTGAAAACACTTAGAGAATGCAGCCTTTCCAAAACACAGCACCAAAACAGTCTAAAGTTAGGAGAAGGGTCTCTTGCACCATTATCTGAAATCCCCCCAAATAAAATAGTTTCCATTCCTCTTTTTTCCATTTCCTTCACCAGATAGCCTCAAAAATTTATTGGTAGTCTGGGGGATAATTTCTTGCCCTGCCATCAAAGGCCTTGCTCAATATACTGCTTATTCAAGGTTCCTATTTGACTTTTATAAAAGGAAAAAAAGGTCTAAATAAAGCAAAAATTCAATGAGAAAGGAACACTGAAACAGATCACTGATTCTCCATCAGAGGCAGGAGAATAACATTGAGATTCAAGGATTGCCTCTTTCCCTTCTGGCTGTGTAATGCATGCCCCTGCTTAGGCATTATCCATTCAGTATGTTATAATCAATTATAGCCATTATTTGAAGCAGATTTACCCA